>CM038224.1:87964487-88044884 GCA_021442155.1 Cymbidium sinense
CAATAGTAGATAATGTAGTTAAAATGAGGATGTCCAAATGACAATGCCATAGATCGTGATTTGTAGAAGAAAGAAGAGCTAACGGTGGTGATGAATGAGATGTAGAACTTAGAGAGTAGAGACCATTACGGCAAGGTCCTTGAAGAATGGGAAGTCATATTTTCTTGTCCAATATCTGATAACCATGTGAGTTAAATAAAATAGAACAAGAATTATCAGATGTAAGTTTATGAATAGAGATCAAATTATGAGATAGATGAGGAACATAAAGCAGATTTTTTAACCGCAGCTTACTGTATGGTGTGGGAAGAATTCCATGACCTGTGTGAGATATGGGAAGTGTTTGTCCATTTCCAAGAGTGACTTGCTGATTACCATGATAGGTAGAAGGGGATTGAAGCTCATTAAGGTTGGAGGTAAGGTGTGTAGGCACCGAGTCAATTACCCAATCTGGAGTACCAAAATTGACGATCATAGAAGAGCTTGAGGAGAGGAAGAAATACCACTTATAAGTCAAGTTTTGTCTGCCAACAAACCGCAACAGTATGTCCCTTCTTGCAACATATTTGGCAAACAACAACAACATGGTGTTGTTGACCTTTGGGTGTGTTAATGGGTTGGAAGGAAATGTTGTCGCCCTTGGCCATGAGTTGTAGTAAAGTGTAGGTAGAAGATATTTGTAATTGTTGTAATTCTTTTGCGTTAGTGGTTGATTTGTTTCTTCACCGCACAACAAGGAGTAGAAATCATCAATAGCTATGGGTTGAAGATTCGCGGGATAAATTTTGAAGGATAATTGGAGGGAAGACCATTCAATGTATAAAGAATAATATCCTCTTGTTAAAGGTTGTCCAAATAATATAATAGCATCTATTTTGATTTTAATATCTATCAAATATTGCTGCATAGAACGTCCAGCCATGGATATATGATGAAGCTCATTTTTGAGTTGTATAAGTTTTGATCGATTTGTGGCTTGAAGACGATGTTCAAGTGTTTTCCAGACATCAGAGTCGAGAAGCTGCAATGATGTCCGAACAACCTCCGTTCATAAAATTGATCACGTCATCAGCTTCAAAATATCAAACTCTATCAAAAGACTATTCACACTCAATTCGAACAAGTCCGGTGCAATCTGCGAAGTGCCGATGACGCAAATCATAGAAATACGCGATGTTACAAATTAACTTAAATGACCCGATCAACGGTTTACTTTATTACAGATTCGTAATATCAAAATTGGTCAGGATATAAATATTGCACGACTTGATGAGCAATTGATCCAATGCTCAAGTCGTCAACGCTTCTGCACGCATATCAAGGTCAAGAGACATCGACGTAAGTCAAACGACCTCCGTTTGTAAAATTATGCTCATTAAAACGCGTCCTATCAAATAAGATTGTCGTCAATTCGGATGAGTTTGCACTAAAATCGAAGCGAAATGACGCATTATTTCGAAATAAATCGACTAATTTGGCCGACTGAAACAAACGGCTCCATCATAAACGACAGAGCCACGCTAGAATAAATAAATATCCTAAAGATATATATCGACTATGTGTATTTATTAAATTAAATTCAAATTAATTTAAAATTAATTTTAAAATTTCCAAATTACCCCGTCCTCATTTTTTTTTTCCATTTTTCCGGTTTCTCTCTCCCGCAGTGGCTCTCTCCCGTCGGAAATAAAGAAAAAAAAAACACAAGGTAATTTTCTCCCGCCGGCTATCTCCCGTTGAAACCACCCGAACCGCCCGCTGCACCGCTCCACCTCCGCGCTGCCGCTGCCCGTAACCGCCGGCCGAACCTACCGGCGACGTCCCGCGACCGCTTCTACTGTTCCGCACGACCCGAACCGCGCAGCCCACCGCTGCCCGCAACCCGCTTTCGCTGTTCCGTGACCTGAGATCACCTCCGGCTTGCTCCCTGCCGCCCGTGTCCTGCTCGGCGAACTAACTCACGCCGTACCGGCCTGCTCCGGCGGTCGCGTCCTGCAACCTGGCCCGTGCCGATCCTGCGGAATCTGCGTGCGACCCCGTCGCCGGTCCTGTCGTCGTTCCGTCCCTGCACCCAATCCCGCCGCCGCTAGTTCCGTTGTTCTGCGGAACCGTGACCCGCATGGCCTGCCAAGCCCATGCTCCAATCCAAAACTACAGCCCGTTCCAGCCTTCT
This sequence comes from Cymbidium sinense, assembly GCA_021442155.1. Taxonomy (NCBI): domain Eukaryota; kingdom Viridiplantae; phylum Streptophyta; class Magnoliopsida; order Asparagales; family Orchidaceae; genus Cymbidium; species Cymbidium sinense. The sequence continues at coordinate 87,966,661 of CM038224.1, forward strand.
CCCGTGAAACCACGGCCGTGACCCACGAATCGCGGCCCACTATAGCCCACCAGCCCGTCCAGCTTTCAAACCCGAGCCAAGCCCGCAATCTCCTTCCCACTCGACCCAATCCGCAAATGTCTCACGGCCCAAGCCTAATTCCACAGCCCAAGCCCGCTGTTCCGGCCCATTCTGCGAAATCCAAGCCCATTGCACTTGTTTTCTTGTCGCCATAAATGCAATAACATCGGTCAGATGATAATTCTTCCCACGATTTTCGACATTCGTTCCCTCACTTTGGTCATCCGCTTTCAGCCATAAATCGTAAGAACATCGTCAAGAGAATTCTTCCTTCATTTTCTGCTGCATCCTCACTTTAATTGGGGCAATTTTTTTAAATTAATTAATAAAACGTAAATTAATTGACCTTAAAAAAAAAATTTTTAAAATAGCCCCAGTCGCCCGCTGACTGGGCGACTGGCACCAAAATTTTTTTTAAAAAAAATGAAATTTCTTTGCGTTTTTTGCGTGCTTTTCGGAGAGAGAGAAGCAGAGGAGAGAGAGAGAGAGAGAGAGAGAGAGAGAGAGAGAGAGAGAGAGAGAGAGAGAGAGAGAGGGGAGGTTTTATTTTTATTAATTTTTTTAATTAATATAATTATTTAAAATATTTAAAATATATAATTTAAAATTATTTTTATAAAATATTTAATAACTAAATATTTATATATTTAGTTATTAATTTATTTATTTATATATATATAATTTAATATAAAATTTAAAAATATTTTTAATTATATATATAAATTTGTAAATTTATTTAATATTTTTAATTAATAATATAATTATTTAAAATATATAATTTTATTAATTTTTGTTAATATATAATTTAAAAAATATTTAAAAAATATAAATAAATAATTTTTAATAAATAAATAAAGAAAGGAATAAATTATATAAATATTTTTTAACTTATATATAAATAATTTAAAAAATATTTAAAATATATAAATAAATATAATAAAAAAAATAAAAGAATAAATTATATAAATATTATAAATTATATAAATAAAAATTATATATAAATATTATTATTATATATTACATATATATATATATATATTTTTAATATTTAAAATATAAATATTTTAAGTTTATATAAATATTAAAAAATATTTAAAATATATAAAATAAATAATTTTAATAAATAAACAAAAAAAAAGGAATAAATTATATAAATATTTTTATAAATATATAAACAAAGAATTATATATTATTATATTATTATTACATATTATATTATTAATTTTTAATTATTTATATTTTATTATTTTTAATTAATAAATATTTTTAAGTTAATAAATAATTAAAAAACATTAAAAAATAATAAACAAAATTATTATTTATAATATATTATTATTATTATTAATTATTATTATATTATATACATATTTATATATTATATATATATTTTTTATTATTATTATACATATATTATTATTAATATTATATTTTATTTTATATTTTTAAATTTATATTTTAAAATTTAATTATTTTAAATAAAAAATAATAAATTTAAATATAAAATATTTTATATATATTATTTATAAAAAATATTATAATATTAAATATTATATATATAATAATATTATTATATACATATTATTTTTTATATATATATTATTTATTATATATTATTATATATTATATATATAATTACTTTATTTTTATATAATTTATAAAAATATTTATATAATTTATTCCTTTTTTATTTATTTATTAAAAAATTATTTATTTATATATTTTAAATATTTTAAATTATTTATATAACTTAAAAAATATTTATATATAATTTAAATATATAAATAACTATATATAAAAATATATATATATATATATATATATATTATATATTACATATATATATATATATATATATACATATATTATTATATATAATTATTTTATTTATATAATTTTATAAATATTTAATTTATTTTTATTTATTTATTTATTAAAAATTATTTATTTATATATTTTAAATATTTTAAATTATTTATATTTAAAAATATTTATATATTTATTTTTTATTTATTTATTAAAAATTATTTATTTATATATTTTAAATATTTTTAAATTATTTATATAATAAAAATTATATATTTTAAAATAATTATATTATTATAAAAAAAATATTATAAATTTTAAATTATATATATTAATTAAATAAAATTTTTTAAATTTTATATTAAATTATATTATATTATATTATAAAATTATATATATATAATTAAAAATATTTTATATATTTTATATATATAATTATATATATATATATATATATATAATAAATTAATAACTAAATATATAAATATTTAGTTATTAAATATTTTATAAAAATAATTTTAAATTATATATTTTAAATATTTTAAATAATTATATTAATTAAAAAATTAATAAAAATAAAACCTACTTCTCTCTCTCTCTCTCTCTCCTGCTTCTCTCTCTCCGAAAAGCACGCAAAAAACGCAAAAAAATTTCATTTTTTTATTTTAATAGCCATCGCCGCTGATCAGACCGACTGTCGTCACTTACCGACCGCTGACCTTATTTTAAATTTTTTTAAGTGTCAATTAGGTAATTACGTTTTTATTAAGGGTTAATTTAAAAATTAAGCCCTTTAATTGCACTTCCAAATCGTGGTAATATCAAGATGTGAATTCTTCCTTCGACTGACGCCGCTCACTTTAGCTATCCTGCTTACGCCGCAAATCAAGAACATCGCAGAGTAATTCTTCCTTCGATTTCTCCAATCACTTTTCTGGTCGTTCGCTTCAAGCTACCGCAATAACACGCCGAGAGAATTTTTCCTTCGATTTTCGACGTCGCGACTCGCTATTCCTTACATTCTCAATCACATGTCTAACCCAGCCTTTGCCAAGTTTAGGCCAAAAAAATGTGTGAGAACATGAGATTTGAATGTGAATATATATATATATATATATATATATATATATATACTTAGTTAAGTTTAGCACTGCTTCATAAGGCCATGTAAAAAAAGCGAGCGCAGGTCGCAAAGACACACACTATCTCGAGTGTAATCGGTAAGCCACCACTTGTTATCTCTGATCTAAATATCACAAATTTTATCTAATTTCCCTGACTTAGAAAAAAAGAAGGGCTGGGAATGAATATATATTGTATTATATGTCTTTCATCTGGCTCCTCAAAGCAGAAATAGCCGATGTAACAAATCGACCGCGCAAGATACCATCGCCACGCTTCAGAGCTGCATCGAGGCCAAAATTCGATGCCTACACCTGAAACCGGGAGGTCACTAAATTGTGTCAAATCTTTAACTTAAAAAAAAGAGAGGGAAAGTAGAACATGCGGTAGGTATAAAAACCAAAATAAAATAAAATAAAAAGATAGGTGAAAAGCACTTAACGAAATTTATCAAAGTAGGATTGAAAGCCCACTAAAGTTCTTAACCGCCTTCTTCAAATACCCTACTAACCTTTCAAGTAAATGAAATGGAAAATTCCCCTTAGCCTTATTTATAGAAATTGGAAGAAGTAAATGAGGAAATTAAATTTGAATAAAAGAGGAAAAATCAAATTTGAATACAAGAGAGAAAATAAAATTTGAACAAAGAGGATAAATCAAATTTGAGTAAAAGGGAAAATGAGAATTACTTTGAGTAAATCTTCTTCTTAAAATGACAAATTAAATTAATTTTGAATCAGAATAAACGCCTTTCACCACCGATCTACAACCTTTGTACAAGGTACGAGCATACTAAATCTAAATCTATAAAAAATTATAGGGCCTTCTTTAATCAAAAAAATTAATGAATTTCATCCTAATTATGATTTTCAAGATCAATAATTTTATTAATTGATGAAATTAGTTGCTTATAAATACATGTATGTGCTTCTGATATAGTGATTTCAAATACAAATTTTAATGTCTAAAAGGCTACACAGGCTAAAATGGAATTAAATAAAAAAAAAATCTGAAAGCAATATCATAGTTCAAGCACAAAACTGCCTAAATTCTCAAAAACATCCCATGTGCCCTGACACTACGATGAATGCTTAAATTCAAGTGTCTGAGGATGCTACGCGGTTGCTTTCCAATTTAGTCTTATGATTGGGTACGGGTTAACAAAACCTAAAAACCTATAATAACAGTTTCAAATCAGTGAAATATTTGAGAAACTGATTGTCGGGTGACATAGATCTAATTCTACAGCCTAAATAGAGTTGATAGATCTAAAGATCTTAAACATATGCCAACCAATTAATTTTTCAAATCAAATTAAATATCAATCTAAACCGCTTAAATGAAATTCTATCACTAAAAACTTAAATCAAACCAATCATCCACATTCCGTAATGCTTGTCGGTGATAAACTAAGAAAACTCTAGCTCACAAAGGAGCCAATGCCAAATCAAGTTCGCTATTCTCACTCAATCAATCTTGTCGCAAGGACATGGCTCGTCCTCTAACCCATGGCTTGGCCAATGTGACTCCACAAATGAAGCCATGATCGAGTTCTCGACGGATAGAATCAAAACCCATTATATTATGATCAGTAATGTGATGCTCCGCATTTTTGTCCTTTAATCAAATCTAATGTATACTTGATAGTGCAAACAACTATCTGGTAAATTAAGCTGCCTTTGACAAACACCACCCCGTCTACAAGGATTTCTTGACGACGTAACCCATGTATGAGGATCCTTCACCAGTTGGACCGCCTCTTCGACCAAGCAACTGTGGACCGTAATGGGATGATGGAATCATGGGATCTAGATGACGCCATCATTCCCCAACCATCTTTAAGCATAATGATGAATTTCATATCTCAAATCTTAAAACTCTACATGCTACTACTATACATGGTTCTTATCTAATGACTAGCCAATCAAAAGTTCTCTCTACTTATGAGGTAATTAATATCTGCTATAGGAAACCTTGAACCATATCTAAATTTCTCACCAAATGAGGACGAAATCTTTGGGTAGTGTCTTATCTACTATTCCATCCTCCTTCTGAAAATTATACCGACACTTTAAACCACTCTTTTCATCGAAAAGGTCGGGGGCGAATTTTCGGAGCCCACAATTAAGTATATCCAAGAAAATAGAGCATGTTCAACATAACCACCTTTTTTTAACTAGACATAAGAGTGTGACAAAAATAAATAGCAAGAAGCAATATCATCTACACAGCCAAATGAGCCAATATAACAGTAATAATACATCTAGAAATAAAAAAAATATCATTACCTACCAATAGGGCGCAAACCAACAGGCCATAGAACCATATACCCACAAGGCCATAAACTATCAAAGTATCAATGTCCAAGATTAGGAGTGTGAAAGCACACTTTCCCACAAGTAATAAATTTTGATAAAACCACTAATAATGTAATTATGCAAGCTTAACAATAATAATTATGATAATGACCGGCAAGCTCGACAAAATAATACAAACCCAGGCAATGCAAGCAAGATCGTGCCACCGAAGCTTTATATAGGAATAACACAAACACGAAAATTTGAACAAAGCTTCCAAAGCAAGCCATATGCAATAACTAACAAGTAGTAACCATAAGTGAATTATTGATAGGTTTATAGAAAATAACCGAGAAGCAGCCAGAGGCAAGAGGCTCTGAAAGTTAGAAAATGAAAAAACAAAACCCTCCTCATTCTCATGTATTTTAAGCCACCAAAAAAAAAATACAAAATCCATGTGATCAACATTGAGAGCAAAAGTATCTAATAGAGATAGTCAATTATGAATGAGCCAATTATGACAATAATCTAATAGTCACCGATCGATGCCAATGAAGACATGATACTAGATATAGAAAGAAATGAAAAACCTCATTCTCAGTTTATTTTTACATTATCGAAATATAGATGTAGAAAAAACATCAAAACCTTACAGAGATTGTTGCTTGGAGATGATCGAGACTTTCAGAAGAGGTAAATTCCCGATTATATAACAAAGGCACAGAGAACTTAATTGTTTAAGAGCAAATCATGAACGAGACGCCGATTGAGAGAAGAGAAGAATTGGAGAGTCGGAGTCGAGGCCTCGAGTGTTAGGGCAGAGCCGCAAAGGAAAAAAGAAACCAGAATTCGTGAAAGCGTTGCGATTCTTGCAAAAAGAATCTCATAAAACTACTTCGATGATAAATCACAGCCTCATAAAATAAATTGAACGTTCATCCCGATAAATGCACAAAAATTCTATTTGAGATGATTTATAACCGAGCTACGCTTATTCAAATTGGTTCGACTAAATAACCGATTTAGAATCGCTCAAGCTCGGCATTAATTTGAATTGACCTTGATTCGATCCAAGAACTAATCCAATTTTGAAAGCAACCCTAGTTTACTTGCTATTGGGCAATGCAGAGAAAAGGGGGAGAGATTCAACCAACATAGAAAAAAGAAGAAGAAGAGGTGAGTAATTTCTAACGTAAATATTTTAGTTTATAATATTTTTATAATATGAAATAAATCATGTTTTATTTGTATTGTAAGTACAAAATTTTAGTTCTTTTTTGAAAGGGAAATTTGGATTTAATTAGGATTAATACAAAGAAGGTTAAATCAGCTAGAAACTCAAAACTTTGTTGCCTCTAAGTAAGATTTCGATATATTACTTAAATTAGTGAATATGATGAAGATTAAGTTTAAAATTATATTTTTCTGTTAAGAGAATTTTAACTTGATTAAGAGTGTTGCAAGAAATAACAAATCAATGAAAAAATTTACTTATACATGATTATCAGTAAAAAAATTGTATGTAAATTTATCTCCACTTCAATGAAATGCATCTATATTAGATTGTAAGAAAAATTTACAAAATCTTATGTCTATTTTAATACACAATTCTTTAAATAGCTATGATTCATTATAAAATTAAAAAGAGTAACAAATGTGGAAGAATTAGTAATTGAAAACGTGCAATCATGAGAATTGAAATGATGATATATTATTATATTTAGATTGACATTATTTAAAAGAGTAATTAAATTCTTAAATTGAATTAAATTGGAAAGATTAAGGTTTGATTTGAGCAAATAAAGAGTATTGTATATGTTTGATAAATTAAATTTTAAACTAAATAAATGCTAATTAAATTAACTTGGGTTGAGTATAAGTAATGGAGTTATAATAACTGTGAGAATTCAATTAAGAATTTTAATGATTATTAAATTATCAAATGAGATAAAAAAAATTAAAAATTACATTGTGTGAAAGACATAATTTAATAAAATGGATATAATTAAAACTTTCAAATGTTAACCAAATTAATAATCTTATTATTAGTACTTCAATTAAAAAAGTAAATTTTAAAGGGAAAGAGACTCAAGTGTGTCACATTAAAATGGGTAACTATATTTCCTTATTTTAGTGATTGAATTCTTTTTTAAGACAAATTCATTTAATTCTTAAATACATATGATTGAAATAGCCTTTTTATGATAGCTTCCTTGTATTTTATTGTACTTCTTCATATTGAATAGATATTTGTAAAAGTCATTTATGTATTTAATTTCACACATTTCTCAAATCAATGCATCATTTAAATATCTTGAAGCTTATTTGGTTGTCTCATAATTGCATAATGTAAATGTTAATAAAAATAAATAACATATGATTTAATACTTTTGCAATGGAATGTGCATGCTGATAATGGAGTTTCACACTTTTATGGTACTAACGGGGGACACAATATGTTTGTGCCTGTAAATGAAAATTAAAATGAATATTCATTGTTAGATAGGTTTTGAAAAAAGTTTTTTTAGACAGTGACTCTTATGATAGCTGTAAATATTAAAGGATAAAATTTATCTTGAAATTTAAGTAAAAGTTCTTACTTTACTTTCATGCACAATTTATACATGAACTATTTATGCATGTTATTTATGTTTTCTTGAATTACTATAATTTAAAAAAACATACTTATGCAACTATTAATTCATATGTTAGTTGTTACAAAATTTTCAGGTAATCATTCTAATTAAATAAATACTATAAGGAAGAATTTTGTTTACAAATGCAGGGGAACTTCTGAAAATAAGTAATTGAAAAATCTTATATTTTATGTAATTTCAAACTTGGATATATGCACTTTTAGACATATTTTGGACTTTTAATGGCTCTTTATATGTTTGAAGATTTTTTTTTTGTGATATTTTGAATGTGTTAAATTGAAATATTTTACATCCGATTGTCCATTCTCGCTTTAGTATTCAAAGCTTCTAAGCTAGTTTATGACATTGATTAAAGGAGAATGTTGTATCTCCAAGAACAAGTGTTAGAGATTTATACTTTGTAATTACTCAAAAGCCCTCAAAAAATAAAAGAATAATATAAAATGTGAGGCAAGTGTTCAATCAAATAAAATGAGTGATAGCAAATTACTAGAAATTTATAAATAATTTGTCAATAATTTGTTATTTTTAATTTTAAATTATGATTTTTTATCACTAGTTTTATATTTGTTCAATGTTTATATAAATTTTGACTCTCATTAAATAATTTATTGTATGTATAAAATTTTTATTATAAATTGAATGTGAATTCGTGTTGACCTCATTTTTAGAATGAGCTCTCAACCCCTTTATCATATGCATAGAATTTCTCTTAGACTTTAAGAGTTCCTTAGTCTTAAGACATAGTGATTAGGTGGACACTCCTAACCCTAGAGACTTAGAAGAGTTAGCCAGGAATAAGTCATGCCTTAGAGGTGTTAAAAAAATTTGTCTAACCTACAACTTGAGCCACATTCCTCACTTCCTTCTCTTCAAGTCAAGCCCAAATCAATTCCAACTAGATTGATTCTCTCCAAACTCAAATCAATTCTACATGATTGAAACCCATGATTAAAAATTCCAAGCACAAAATATTTCTTAAGTCCTTTGATTCCTTCTCATGGACTTAGCCTAAATCAAATAAAATCACTTCAAATCCATGAAATTTTCTCACAACTCATTTATATTTTCATTTATATTCACATATATAAATGAAATATAAATTTAAATCAATCAAACTAAATACAACAATCAAATCCAAAGTTTAAAATCTTTCCTAAGTCACTTTGATTTTCTCTTAAGAAACTTAGATCAAATCAAATCACCTCAAATTCATAAAATTTTCTCATAACTCATTTATATTCACAATTATAAATGAAATATAAATTCAAACAACTAAAACCAACTCCAAAAATCAAACTCAAAATCAATCAAAATTCAACCTAAGCCTTTCAAGTCAAAATCTTGAACTTAGCTAAATCAATTTCAAATCAAGCTAAATCCTTAATTTCTCTTCATGATTCAATCAATTCTACAATCATGAACCCAAATATAAATACAAACTTCAATCACCAAATCAAAACTCAATCCAAAAATCAAACCCAAAGCAAACTCATGTCCACTCTTTGAACTTGAAATTGTCAAATGAATCAAAGCCCATTTGACCTCAAATCTTTTGCAAATGGATTTATATTTCACCAAATTGGATTGAACCGAGCCCATCTAAGCCTCTCATCATGATCAAAAATCATCATGAGATGATCAATCACCCAAATTGGGTCAAACCAAATCAAACCTAAGGGTTGACTAAGTCAACACTTAGCCAAAATAAAACCCAACATAGCTAAAATCCACCATATGCTAAATTGATTAAAACCATTAATCTAAGTTCATTCATGACCTATGTTTGAACTTGACCAAGTCAACATTTGAGCCTAACCTAGCCCAATTGACCTAAGTTGGCCCAACTTGACCTAAAAAGTCAAAATATGTCAAAACTTGATTTAAGCCAAATTGATTGAAACTAATGGGTCAAGTTCATTCCAAATCACTTGTTGAACTTGACCAAAGCTTCAATTGGCCAACTAGACCCAACCTAGCCCAATTGACCATGAACCCAACTTGACCTAAAGAGTCATATTGAGCCAAATTCAACTTAACCAAAATTAATTGGAAACAAAGATATCAATCCATTTCATATGACCAACCAAACTTGAACCTACTTTAGAGATTACTTAAGGTAGGGAAGGAAAAAGAAGTCATCTTCTCTTTTCCTTCTCTTTACAATACTTAGTAATTAATTGTAGGATTCACTTGAACCAAATCAAAAATATAAAATAAAATCAACCCAAATCAATAAAATAACTTAAATGAAACCATCCTCTAAGTTGAACACTTTCACACTTAGAAAATACAAACTTTAAAGCCATAGTTAAGACCACACAAACCATTTAAAGCGCACACATTATACTAAGTCACCACTTCTAGCTTTAGGTTAGGGCGGTGCATGATTTGGTGTTTGCTTTTATTTTGTGATATATATTTTAGTCTGGATGGTAGGATGAATATGCGCAGAATGAATGGTAGGATGATTTAGTCTAATCATTATTTTCTGTAGGGGATTGTGCCTAAGGGACGTTGTAATAAAAATATACCTATTTTTGCTGTGCTGCTGCTTATACCCCTAAGCATAATTCAATAGTCTAGGTGGACTTGGTTACCCATGTGTGGGGTGCTAAGTCCAATATACATGCATAGAATTTTTATAGTTTATTTGGCTAATCTCTGTTTTACAGGTGTTAGTTAGATTTACTTTTTATTTTCATATAATTTTACAAATTAAGATTTTAGAATGATTGTTATGGGGATTAAGATAAGCATTGGTCATTTGATTTCATCTTATGTACCATGTGAAGCCTTTAGAGCATCCACCTTCCAACCATCCAAAAGAAAGAACTAAAAGAACAAACCAAAAGAAGAAAGAAGAAAGAAAGAAAGAAAGAAGAAAGAAGAAAGAAGAAAGAAGAAGAGAAGAATGAAGACCCCCATAACATGAATTCCTTTTTGTAATTCATTTGTAATCTGGGTTGTATAAGGGTAGAGCTCGGCTACCTAATGTATTTTTGGATTTGTGCAGTAGTGCTCGACCACACATGACCTTTTATTCTTTTGTAGTTAACTTTATAAAATGTGTGATATTTTATTTAGCTTGTGCATTAAGATGACATATTTTCCAAGTTTATTCCTTGCTTGATGTATGACCTGGATGATGACTAGGCTCTTAGGAAAAAAATAAATCTTCTACCAAATTAATCAACTCAAAAATTGAAAATAAATAACTCATAACCTCATTTAAAGCCTAAGCTAAAAATCAAGATAAAAGAATTAGCAACCCCTTAGCTGGATGAGTATTTCTTTTATAACATCATGCATGCATATTATTTTCACTCTTGATTGGAGGGCTTCCACCTTTGCGAGAGAATTTGGCTTGACCTATGAGAGTCATGGTGGAAACACCACCACCCTTCTTGCTAATTTTTGGCCTATAATCTCATTTCTCATGCATTAGACATATGAATCCTATAAGCATGGGTCAAATGATTGTCCAAAATGAAGAAAACAAAATGTAATATGATTTGCATTAGATTTAGGTCATTTTTTCGCCCTTACATGATCTAGTCTTTTAGGGAGTGAGTTTAAGGACTTAGTCTCTTTCTAAAATAAATAACAGACTAGATATTTTGCATAAAGCATATGACTTAACTACATGTATTTAAAATCGTAGGAAAATCAAATGCCCACTTTTCTCCTTAGATATGTCTTTTGGCACTTGCCAAAGCTTCCTAGACTTAGGTTCCGGGGTTACTTCTTCCTTATGAGCCATAAGTATAAATCCTCACTTCTTAGGCATTTCCATAACCTTATATTATGGTACCATAAGCCCTAAATTTCTAATAAAAAATCAACTTAAATAAATTAAATCAATTTAAAAAAAATGAAGTCCAACAATAGGGTAGTTTGGGATGCTTATTAGGCTTCCTAGTATCCTAAGCATCTCCTACTTGCTTTCATTTGGCTTCGATAAGAACTCCCTTCTCTTGATCGATCTTCACTTGATTTTCTAAAAATAAATCAATCAATTGATAGTCCCTTTCTATTGAAATCTTTGAAGACAATGATCATTTGCCTTAATTGAGAATTTTTCTAAGGAATCTCATTCCTTCGGATGTAATTAACTATGAGAGCATGCCCCTATAGGGAACTTAACGAACCCGGTTTAAAATAAACCTTGTTTTACTTTTTCATGTAAAGTAGGGGAAGAATCTCTAGTACATCATCTCGCAGACCCATAAGTCCTTAGGAGTCCTTATTAGGTGATTAGGTCTATTACAAGGTGGTGACTTCTATCTTTCGAGATAGTACACATTTTCCTCGATGTCATACCTGATCACCCTAATAAGTATACTTGCTATTCTATGTGGTGTCCATATAAAAAAAGAAGCAGTCATCATCATATTGAATTTTCTCTCTCTTCTTTGCCTTTTCTTCCTTTTTGCCTTCATCTTTCTTTTCAAGAGGGATGAAGATAAGAAGAGAAATAAAAAGGAGGAAGAGGGAGGACATTGATTGATGATGATGAGTGCCATGTGACCTTATATTTTTTACCCACAATTGGTCAACTATTTAAAAATTCTAATCATAAATCAATATGAGATCTTAAAATCTTTCTGGAAAAAGAATCTTCTTTATTTTACATAAAACTTCTATTATTTTTCTACTTTTGTTATTAATATTAATTTCTTTAAAGTAGAAATACTTTTATATGCATATATGTTAATGTGATTTAAACACAAAAGTAAGTAAATAATTAATAAAATAAAATATTAAATATATATATATATATATATATATATATATATATTGTTGAATATATATATATATAAATTAATATATATATATTTAACTTTATATATATTTTAACAATGGTTATAAAATATATATAATTGAATATGTCGGTCCAATGAATTGGTTAATATTTTGAACCTCTATCTATATTTTGACCCCTTCACTTATTTTGATGGATTGATTGACTCTAACATTGATTATTTTTTGTTTTTTATTTTTTGATTGAATGACTACTAATGAAAGAGCTAAATTAATTTTGAAATCATGCCACATAATTTTAATTTTGAAACATATTTAAAATATTCAAATATCAAGTATATTAGAATATATTGAATTGATGAAAATTCATTATTATATTATTATTATATATTTTAAATTATAGTAAAATAATTTTAATATTTATTATATCATTTAGTTTAACTTTTAATTTAACTCAAGGTTTGTTTGGTTGGATGTATTTTATGTGTAAAGTAAATCAAAAGTAGGGATTTAAACTTTTGCAGTGTTTAGTATGGTGGAAAGTAAAACTTTAAAATATTTGTAGTATATTTGAAATATATTGAAAATGATATTTATGGTGTATTTGGAATTCACCTAAATTGGAATTTCAAATACATTCTTGCCCACCGTTTGCCATCGCTCGCCCCTCCTCCTGCAACCACCGTAAGCCCCCATCATGATCCGTCATTGGTGATAGCCACTACTATCGGCCACCAACGCCACCATCATCACATTTAATCCTAACAAATATCTTATATTGCATTCATTTTATCATACAAAATAAATAAATAAACAAATAAAAGTAAATCCATATAATTATATAATTTATAATCAAATAATTTTAAAATACTTTAAATATATTACATTTATTTTACATGTACTCTTTTTCAAGTAATCAAACAGCACCTCAGATTAAATTTTTTTTAATTTTGAAATATTTTACTCCAAATTTAATGTTGTATTTAATTTTAAAAGCTTGCCTTTAGGTCCTTTCACATAATTTCACCATTAAAGAATATTTTCTTTTCCTAGGCTCACTTTAATGTGGAAACATCTCCCTATGCTTCTACTGCTAGCTAAAATATAATGTAAAAAAAATGCAGCATAGAATGAAAGTAATATTAGAATAAATAATTTTGATTGAATTGTTGAAAATTTCATACATATAGAAACTAAAATTTTATTTAGTTAAACAAAATAATCAAAATTAAAATAAAGTTATCGGTCACAACAAAGGTGATTGATAATGAGAAGCGAGCGATGACGGCAGACAGACATCAAATAATCTCATTTTATACTTAATTATATATTTAAAATTCATCTAAATTTAAACTAAAAAATTTATTTCATATGTACTCTTAAAATACACATCATTTCAATATTTAAGAATTTGATTTATAGTAGTAGACTATAAATACAGTCGGTCAATATGAGAAGTTGAATATTTGAAGGGTCTTTTTTGCTTAGTGTTATATTAGACCAAAGTATGTACTAAGTACATTATTCAACATCTTAATTACTAAAAATGCTGGCAAACCAAACAACTTAATTACTAATGTAGTATGTGATACATATCTAATTAAACAACAACTAATTTAAAAAAAGTAAAAAATTTATTTCAATCTAAAAACCTATTTTTTATCTAAAAACAACTTATTGATGACTTCACATATTTTATCGTCCATTTATTTATATCTGTAACAATTATATTGATTTCACCATGATAAATATGCCAAAACTTAATTCAACTCAATAAATAGCTTGAGTTTAATTACATGTTAAAATTTTAGATATTTAGTGAGTCAAATAGAAATAAATTCTTCTTTTAAAATGTTAAATTCAATAATATTTATATTATTTTAGGTAGATTTTATATTTATTAATATCTCGTATTGAACTTGATAAGTAACTGAATTAAACTCAAATAAATAAAATAACTCGTTTACTATTAGGCTCAAATTAGCCTGATTTACACTTTAGATATTAATGATATATTTGAAATTTAACCCACAAATAGACTTCCTCTATGCATCACCTCTAATTATCCGAACTTTAATCAAGCTTTCATACATCTGACAAATCAATTCAAAAACACATTTATCTCCTATTCTCAACCCATTCCCATGAGCGAAGCTCAGCCAACCAGACGAAATATTACTCCTCATCCTCCCGTCCTTCTCCTTCCTATACACCAGCCTCACCGGCCATTTCCTCCCTTCTCCGTCCATCAGAACAACCTTCCTCTCATTCCCCACCTTTGAAAGCTCAAAAAGCTTTTTACATGCTCTAGGAATGTTCATATAAGAACTCACGAGGTTTTTAGTGTATATGACAGCCTCAAAAATAGCTTTCTCTTCATCCGCCACTTCCTTCTCCTTTTCCTGTGATGGATAGTTCTCAATCTCCGTTGTGTTTAAGCCATAGACACGGAAGCTGAAGAGCATGCCACCATTGTAGTCGAAGGTGAGGAAGTATCCAAGCTTGAAATGGTGAGCGTTTGCCAGTTTTTGCCAGCCTTCGCCATTGAAGCAGTAGAAACCTTGGGCGTCTTTGCAGAAATTTACTTCCCATGACTCGGCTTTTGGGTTTACGAGCTCCGCTATTTGCCGATGTTCCTTCTGTTTGTTTACTTGAACTCGGTCGCTGAAGCTCCAGGAAGTCTCTGCAAAGTATTTTAAGAGGAAAGCGTAGTTTCAGTTTAAATGGACAGAAACTTTGTTGAGAAACAGCTTTGCTGCCTGACTTAGAGCTCTGAAGGCAAGTATTTTCAGCACAAAAAAATTTTAGAGCATTAAATTTTAAGTGCTGAAAGTGAAGCTAGAGAGGGAGATAAACCAGCTGCTTCATGAAATTTGAATCTGGGAAGAGCAGCCTGAAGAAACTGTATCCAAGAGGAGCACTTGAGGAATCAATGGTTTTTTTTCTGGTGGGTAAAGGTTCTTCCTCTGCCTTCACCTGTAACATATTCTTCTTTTTTCTTCTATGTAAATCGTAACTGTAGGAGAGTGAGGGACGAGGAAGCAGAGAGGGGGGAGCAAGTGAGTATGCGAAACGACGGAGAAGAAATAAATGCTTCTGCAACAAATTAAAGGGAATAACTAGCTTACAAGCACGCCGCCTAGAACTGAGTTTTTTAAGCCATCTTGCTCAGTGATCAGGCATTTAACTTTATCTGTATTTAAATTATTACACATATATTTATATATAAATTTTATTAAATTTACTGTTAAATTTTCAAATATAAATAATAATAATAAAATAAAATTTTGTTGATAGATACCCATGGATGAGTCAAAGCCACGGACACAATAAATTTTTCTTTTTAAATAATGAGCTTTAAAATTATAAGTTATAATGTATAACAAGGTTCAATTTTCTAATAAGAGTTGAGATAGATATTGGATTCAAATTTATCCGAAGAGTGACATTAGATTTTAGGGACAATTTGGTTAATTAAAAAAAAGTGCAATGTAAAAAGAATATATAGTATAAAATAAATATAATGTATTTAAATTATTTTAAATTATTTGGTCAGAAATTTTTTTAATATATAGATTTATTTATTTTTTTGATAGAATGAATATAATATAAAATATTTTTTTTTTAGTTAAGAATGTGGTTGTTGGCTATGTGTATTAGTAGTTATGGGATTACCGTATGATTTAAATTAGTGATTGGAAATGGTTAGCGAAGGGTGATGGAGGTTGAGAGGCATGCAGAATGTTAGTGCGTTAGCTTTTTAATCATTATTTGAAATTTTGTCGATTTGAAAATTTTAAAACTCATATCATCTATTTAATGTATTTTAAATATACTTAAATATCTTAGAATTTTACTTTGCATAATGTCAAACACTCACAAAATTAAAATTCTTGTATTTGATTTATTTTACATTTTAAATACATTTAACCAAACAACCCTTAGAGAAGTCTTATTATGAGTGGATGTGAGCAAAAAAAAAAAAAGAACAATATTTACTAATTATATTCATGAAATAATGGAGAGTGTAATAATGAATAGAATATAAAAAGTTAGTTCTCTAGAAAACAACCAAGAATACAAGGGCTAATGGGCAAAATATTCTTAAGTGGCAGATCAAGGTATAAAGTCCCAAGAAAAGTCCTTAAAGGCCTTGAAGGCTAGAGGGTAACTTACTTGACTACTTCAGATTAAAAAGTAAATAAAGAAAACTACAAATTCTAAGCACAATCCATATACTAACATGTGTGGCTAAGATGGAGCCCTTAGGGATGATGTGGCTCCTCATGTAGGTCTAGTTGATCCTTCGAGCAAATTTGTTGTCTTGAGTCCTACTGATGGTAAGTAAGCAGTGAGTCACCCTATAGTAGTTTCTTGTTTAGTGCGCTTATTCATGAGTTGTTATAATGATCAACTAGGTGAGTCAATGAGTGGCAAGTTCCTTGACGCATGATTAGCAGTAGCCATTGGGTTGTCTAAGCAGGGGTTAGTGAGTTGGCAAATGACATGTGTGGATTGAATTTTATTTGTCCGTCTTGTGCAAGGCATATCTTTATACAGAGAGTGGAGTTTTCAAAATTGAGCCAAGTGTGATCCTAAACTTCTCTAAGTTGTTATTATTATTATGAATTTTATTTCATGACTAGTTATTTATGATAAATAATTTTAGAAGAATTTACATACATATCAAATAATATATCTATCACTTAAATTTTAATATTTATATACATATTGCTTAAATTTTTGTATTATATTAAAATATTATTATTAATTTTTTTTAAAGTGAAATCTATCTTTTTTCATAATGAAGAGTCATATATCATAGATGTCAAATGATATCTTTTTGGGCCTTTAGTTGATTGAGTGGCTTTATTGGCCAACTGTTTATGTTGTTTTGGTGGCAAAAATTGGAACTTCGTTGGTTATTGGTCTTTACCTAAATGTCTTAGTTGAGTTAAGTTGGCTGTGATAGATTTGATATTTTCTCCATCTTCTCTTTGACTTGTAGATTATAATGTAATTATAAATTTATTGAAGTTTAGATAATATATTTTGTTGCTCATAGATGATTTTGGTTGAGCTAAGCACAAGCTTTCCTTTGCTCTTTAGCTAAGACTTTTTTTTATTGCTCTAAAACTCATATTATTGTATTGTGATTGTTAGGCCTTATGCTTAGCCTTGGGTTGTATTAGATGATGATGTTTTAAAAGAAATGAGCCTGAAAATTCTAGTTCTCATCAGATTTATCTCACTTTCCCTACCAAAAACACATTTAATGTTTTCCTTATTTTTTGTATAAAATTATGTATTGATGTACTACAAAATTTTGTTTTGATGCAGTCAATTTGGTCTTGTTCATGATGTGAGGATCCTACGCGAAGAGAAGAGGTTGTTTGATTTTGTGAGCTTCTAATTTCTATCATCCCCACACACTTAAGAGAGTAGAGATGGGACATCCCATGTTATATGTGGTTCAAGTGTTCTTGTCAAATCTTACATAGAAAAAGCAAAATTATTTAAGAGATATTGTATATTTTATTTGCTGCCTATATTTAAGAGTGTGTGACTTACTATAAAATTAGAAGGTTGTATGATTTGTTGTCATCTATGGTTTGACTTACTATAAGCTTCTTAGATATTTTGATTTGATGTTCACTGATAATTGTTATTATTTTTACTTTTGCATTTGACATCAATGATACTATCATAATAAATTTACATGAGGTGTTTATCATGATATGCTATCTGCAATTATTATCTGTTTTTTATTAAGCCAAAGTAATGTAAAATTACTTTGTGTACAAAAAAATTAAATGCTTACATTTAATAATTACATGTTATAAAATTAGTTTTCTAATCTATATGATTGATGTACATATATATAGATCATTATAAATTAACAATACAGGCAAAAGTTTAAAAAATTTGACCTTTGAATTCGAGCTTCTTAATTGAGCTCAAGCTTTGAAATCGAGCTTGAGCTTAGTTTTATTTTTTCATGAGCCGAGCTCGAGCTAAATAAAGGAGCTAATCATTTGCTCGTTAAACTAAACAAGCTTAGCTCGATTGGTACAAACTTCGACTTCGACTTGATTACCTCTGCACACTTGGTCTTTGATATTTACAAATTGACTACACATATCAATATAATATGTTTAAGCTTATAGTTACTTAATATGTGTATTAAATTTCATCTAATAATATACTTGCATGTACTTTGATACACAATTGAACTTAGATGTGCTGCCTTGATATGCATATTGAATTTAAGCTCAATCGTAAAATTGCCATGAAATAAGTGCAAAAGAGCCTTTTAAAATAAAAAAAAATTCTAGAAAGTGATTCTCTCTTTTTTGTCCATACATTTTATTGTTTAATGATTCTATTCCAACACATAATCCTTCCTTCTTTTAAAATAGAAGAGATTGGAATGTTTAACTTCCATCATTTCCTTTTCTATTCATTTACATCCTTACAAGTGTTGAGTGAGTTTTAGGAGTTTAAAAATTTGGTCCAAATATTCGACCTTTGACTTAGAGGTATATCATGTATTTTGTAATGTCCGTCTTGCATTTAATTTATATATATATATATATATATATATATATATATATATATATATATATATATATATATATATATATATATATATATATATATATATATATATATATATATATATATATATATCTATTATGATGTTTAAGCCACTTAGTTAATCTTATGTTTAGTTTAGATTGATTTAATCATTTAGATGTATTTTTAGTTTGTTCCTTATGATCCTTTATAGTCAAAATTCAACAAAATTTTGACAACACCTAATTGGAGTGATTTTATCAAAATTAAGCATACATACCTGTCTAAAAAAGACTTTAGCATGGATGATGTATCATAAATCCTCCAACCTATTGTCTAAATAGATGCACATAGACTCTTCAAATACACGCATAATATCAAATATAATATTCTACATCCACAAATATTTACTTATACCTCAAGTAGTGATGCGGTGAATTAACAAAATGCAATATATATAACATAATTCTTATGTATTTACATATCTAACACCTAAACTTCAATTTTTACATATATAACATCCTAATCTTCAATATCACATCAAAAATATCATTTTATTCACTTTTAAAAAGCGAAATGCCCCTTTTTAATCATAGAAAAATGTTAGATAAGTAAATATCTAATTTTAGGCGTTAGATATATAAATACATAAGAATTGTGTGGTATGTATGTAAATCCCCCTTTTTTTCAGCTTTCTATTTTTTTTTTTGGTAACAAAAAAGAAAGAGAGGGAGAGAGAGAGAGAGAAGAAATATTTTATTCTCTGTTTGATCCGTAAAGGTCTGATTGGACTTAGGAAAGAATGAGTTGTGATTTTATTAGATGAAGAATATGGAGGCTATTTACTATTATGTAGAGAATAACAGTAGGTTGCTCAGGATTAGAGAAGATGGGTTGAGAATGTGAACCACATGAGCACAGAAAGAGTGGGGAGTCTGATTTGTGCTCCTCGATTTGGAGAGAGGAAGGAGGAAGCTGGTTGGCACATCCAAAATGTACCTCACCGGCGGCTCGTACAGAGGCAGAGTACGATGTTTAGATGGTGTATATGATATGAACAATCCTTGGCTTGAGTGCAGTTATTACTAATAGTCTGGTTTAGTAGTTAACTCACTCGAGTGGAATGAATCGTGAGAAGCAGAGTGGGAATTATCGCTTTTACTTGGATCATGCCTATTCCTCTTGGCCGTTGGATCTAGCACTCGGATTGTGTTTTTCTTGAGTCTTGATTTGAGCTGTTGGCTTGGTTTGATTTCTTCTCTACCCTTGGATCATGTTGGCTAGGACCTAGATTAACTTTCTTCGTCCGTCGTCTAGTGGATTACAGTGGCATGGGCGGAGCTTGATATCTTTCTTGTCGAGGGCCATCGATCAAGATAGTCAATGGTGTTGAGCTCTGAGTCGATGAATCTTGTCGTGGAAGTTTCTCGTTTAGAATGGGGAAAAAATCTTAGGGATTTAGTTATGATATTGAGAGTCGCTCGAGAGAAAGCCGAGGGAAGAAGATAAGCCGGGAGTTTCATCGAGAATGGGGTTTCCTGAAAGCGGTGGAAAGAAAACCCGGAGGAAGGAGAAGGAATAAGCTAGAGAGTAGTTTCGGATTAAAAATGATTCTGGTTTGCTTTTCTTACATCTATTTATAGTCTTTTCTTTCTTAGATTTATACATGC
The DNA here is from genome assembly GCA_021442155.1 of Cymbidium sinense. Lineage (NCBI taxonomy): Eukaryota > Viridiplantae > Streptophyta > Magnoliopsida > Asparagales > Orchidaceae > Cymbidium > Cymbidium sinense. The sequence continues at coordinate 87,987,610 of CM038224.1, forward strand.
CTTTGTAACTACTTTACATTCTGATCTGTTAGGATTCCTCATTCGGAGATTGAGGTAAGTGTAGTGATTTATTTTCACTACTCTTATTATTTTTTTTCTATCGAGCATCTCTTCGTTCTTTTGGGTATTTCATTATTAAATTTACTTTTTTGGTCGGCTGGATATGACTTCTTGGTTTAGTTTAAGCCCTTGGCCTTACATTGGTCTTTGGTTCATGTTTTATATGTCTTGTATTTAATAAAGTCTGTTATTTTGGGCATTTTTTATTGCTATTGTAAAATTCTTCATCCTACTGCTCTCTGTTGTTGTAAAAACTTATGTTTGTCTTGGATATTTGTAGTTTTTAACTATCTTCTGGTCTGAGCATGTAAATTTACTATGTTGATGTTATATTTTGGGTATATTGGTGAAATCCTTTAGCTAACTTGGCCTTCTTCTATCTCTTTGTTTGTTGTTAATTTGTGGATATGTATATCATTACTCCTCTCCTCCATTGACCTTGTCCTCAAGGTCAAAATCAGAAAAAGTTTTTCTTATTTCTTCCTCTGATACCCAAGAAGCCTCTATATCTAGCAGTCCTTCCCAATGTATTAAGACTTTTTTAATTGGTTGATCTCCCTTTAGTATTGTTCTGTGATCTAAAACTTGCATGTAACATCTGCTCATCTCTGAACTGAGTTGATAATTTTGTTGGGTGTATTATAGAATCCTGTCTGTATTGCTTAAGTCTGGGTACATGAAACACATTATGTATTTTTACTATTTTGGACAACTCAATTTTATATGCTACAGTCCCTATTTTTTGTAGAACTTTGAAAGGGCCATAGTGTCTTCTTTGTAGTTTTGTATATTGATTCCTAGTGACTGAAGTTTGTCTATATGGCAGTAATTTAACTAATACCAAATTATTTACTTTGAATTGAAGCTCTCTTCTATGTTTATCATCCATTTGCTTCATTCTATTTTGAGCTTCCTATAAATTTATTTTAATTAGCTATAGCATTCTGTCACTTTATTGTAAAACTGTTTCCACCTCTGTGTTTGTAGTTGTCTTCTCATTATAATGTATTACTGAAGGAGGAGGTCTGCCATATACTATATGAAAAGGAGTTATCTTTGTGGAAGTATTGATTGATGTATTATAGGAGAATTACTTCAAGGAAGGCGTAACCACATCCTTGGTGTCTCTAATACAAAACTCCTTAGATATTGCTCTAGGATTCTGTTGGTTACCTCTGTTTGTCCATCTGTCTGAGGATGGTATGCACTGCTGTGTTTTAATGTGGTTTAGCTTAACTTGAACAATTCTTGCCAGAAATTGCTCATAAAGATTGAGTCTATGTCTGAGATTATTCCTTGTGGTATGCCATAATTTTACAATGTCTGTAATGAAAATCTGAGCTATATAAGATGCAGTAAAACTGTTTGGTAGGGCTGAGAAGTGAGCATATTTTGATAGTCTATCAACCACTACTAATATAGTTATTTTGTTATTAGACTTGGGTAGTCCTGTAATAAAATCCATTGATACTTCCTCCCAAATAGCTTGTGATAGGTAGAACTCTGGTTTCTGATCATATTTGACTTGTTGACAAATAGGGGTAGGTTAATACAAAGTGTTTAATATCTTGTTTCATATGCTTCAGAGTTGTTGAGTAATTCAGCTAAAAGTTTTTTGAATTCCCCATGGCCTCTGGTGTTGAATGTAATTCCCTTATAATAATATTTCGATTGTTGAATCTTGGTTATGACCTATCTTTATCTTGTCAAACCATTAACAAGTTGTATTTAGAAATAATTACGGATTGTCGATATTTTTCTATAAAGTTCTTGTAGTTGAGCCTTTGTGTTTCCTCGTGATTTGTTGTATTATATTGTTGAATTGTTGAGTATAAACTGATAGGCTGAATGACATAAATGATTCTGATTTGTCAACAGTAGAACTATCTGCTGTACAAAATAATTTTTTGGATAATGCATCAACTGCTTTATTTGTAATCCCTGGTTTATATTCAATAGTGTAATCATATCTCAGGAGTTTGATTAAAAATCTTTCGTTGAGTCAATTATTTGTTGCATTAACTCCCTTATACTTTTTTGATTTGTCCTGATGGTAAAATTATTACCTAGCAAATATTATCTCCATCTTGCTACTATTTCTATTATAGCATACAATTCTCTTGCATATGTTGATACTTTTTGTAATGATGGTGAGAGCTTCTTACTAAAATAAGCTATAGGATGGTTGTTTTGTATTAGAAAACTCAATTGTTGTCCCAAATGCATATTTCTATGATAAAAGGTGAGTAAAATTTGGATAAGTTAATCTGGTAGTGATGTTGCTTGTTTTAATTGTAGAAAAGCTGTTTTTGCTTTTTCTGTCTATTGAAACTGCTGCTTAGCTAACATAGAAGTTAGTGGAGAGGCAATGGCTGCATAGTTTTTAATAAATTTTCTATAATAGATAGTTAAACTCAAAAAACCTCTTAAGTGTTTGACTGAATTGGGTAAAAGCTATGCTTGTACTGCTTGAATCTTTTTGGATCCACTTCTATCCTGTCTTGAGATAAAATGTGTCCTAAAACTCAATTACTCTTGTATAAATGAGCATTTAGATGACTTGATAAGCGTGAATGTTGCTTGAGTTGTTCCAATACTTCTTGGAGGTGAGTTTGGTGTAACTCTAAGGTCTTGCTATATATAAGTATATCATCAAAAAACACTAAGACAAATTTTTTTAAGAAAGGTTTAAGCACTGCATTCATTAAGGCTTGGATTGTTGGTGCATTTGTGAGTCCAAATGGCATTGCCATAAACTCATAGTGTCCCTCATGAGTTCTAAAAGTTGTTTTGTAGATGTCTTCTTTAGCCATTACGATTTGATGATATCGACCTTAAGTCCAATTTTGAAAAATTATAGCTCATATAATTCATCCATGAGTTCATCCTGAGTGAGAATAGAAATCTGTGTATTACCTTATTTAGGCTCTATAATCTACACGAATCTCCAAGTTCCATCCTTCTTTTGATTAAAAGTCTTTGGAGAGAAAATGACCGATGCTTTCTCATTATGCCACTATCCAACATTTCTTTAATTAATTTTTCAATTTATGTTTTTTTGAAAATATGGATATCTGTAATTTTTTACTCTCACTGGTTGAGTTCTAGGTGGCAGATGAATCTGATGGTCTATATCCTTCTTGGGGTAAGCTTCTTTGGACTTTGAAATAGTTCTCGGGATAATACTTGTTGTATCCTGCAGTAAGTTATTGAACTCTTTTATGAGGAATATGTCCCTCTCATTTCTCTAATGGAAATATGAGATTATTTCTTTCTTTTCGTAATTTGGTGAGTGATGGAATGAAATGTTATTCCTTGTAGGTATATCCCTTGTACGCTTGTCTGTCATTCAAGTAAAATTTTATAGTCGAGTTTTTGTAATCAATTATACATTCACCCAATTATTCTAGCCATTGAACAAAACCACATCACTCCTTGCATGGGTAGATAGCAGTGGTAAAAGTATTTCCTTGTAGTTGGATAGAATATTAGAACATATTCACGAACATTTTAGAGTTTCTCCATTAAATACTTGAAAAAAATCGGTGTGTTACTTTGTAGTCAATAAATTTTGCTAGTTTTGATTGGATGAAATTGTGGGTTGACCCACTGTCAATCAGAACTTGTACTGTTTTATTTTCAATCAGTCCTTGTAATCTTAAAGTTCTAGGATTAGACTAACCTGTAAATGCATTGAGGCTGATTTTCGAAAATTCTTCTTGTAATATTTGTATTTCTGGTTTAGCTTCTTGCTGCACGTATTGCTCTTGATCCTCATTGATCACCATTAAGATAAATAATTTGGATTTGCAGATATGACCTCAGTGATACTTTTCATCACGGTTAAAATATAATCCTTTCTTTTTTTTCTTCTAACCGTGTTGGTGTTAATTTAATTGGAATGTTTTGTTTGTTGGCCATATTATTGCTCGATTAGTGAAGGTGTAGCGATAAAGTGGTTGGTATAATTGTGGGTGTTTTACCGATAGAGCTTGATTGACTTTGTAATTTCTTGTCATGATAACTTCATGCTTTATCTTTTGAAAAGCTTCTTTGTAGAGTTTGGCAGACTCTTACTTCCTTTGATATCAAGTCTTAGCCATTCAAAATAACTTTGTAGAAATTGGTGGAATATTTGAATCGATTAGTAGCTCTTCAAATTCATTGTAGAAATTTGTAGATTTCTGTAGCTAATTTTACTCAAATCTGTATAGAGATGGACCAAATCTTTGAATGACCGTTCTTTGAAGTGTGTCCATGAATCTGATTTATTTAAGTGCATCCATTTTCGAGCTTAGTCCTCCATCCATGTAAAGCAATTAAGAATTTGGTCTCCGATAAGCTATAATAAAAAAATTCACTTTGAAGAGCCAACCTGGATTTCTCCATTGAACCTTGGCATATCTACTTTCCGTCTTGTTTGTGTGATTGTTTTCTGTATGAGAAGTACATACACAGGTGTTGTTGTTCTTGATGATTGTTTTCAATTTTTCTTATATAGAAGATAATCTTCTTGAGACTTCATTTAATAGCATAGTGATTGAAGACATCTGTTCATCTATTTTATTGATTCTTCCTAGACACTCATCTATTGTTTTACGTGTGTCTTGTTCCTTCCGCCATATTTTACGGTGATAGTCAACAAGAGCACCGATGATATGGAATCGGCGAGTGCAGTTGGTCTAATTGAGTGTGGGTTAATTAACTCACTCGAGTGGAATGAATCGGCGAGGAGTAAATACGATTGAATTATGGTGCTTTCGGACGTTGGATCGCGGTATTCCTCTTGGCGTTGGATCTAACACTTCATTGTGTTTTCACAGTCTTGATTTGAGTCATTGGTTTGATTTCTTCTCTACCCCGGATCATGCTTGTGGCGGACTGATTGGCTTTCTTAGTCGATCTGCAGTGGATTACTGGCATGGTAGGAGGGCTTGATGCGTTTAACATCGAGGACCGTCGATCAAGATAGTGCGATCCGTGTTAGCTCTGGTCGATGAATCTTCGGAAGTTTCTCGTTTGAATGGGGAAAAATCTTAGGGATTGAGTTATCGGCTATTGGCGGGTCAGCTCGAGGGGAAAGAGAGGAAGATAGCGAGTTTCGGAGAATGGGTTTCCGTGAAACGGTGGTGGAAAGAAAACCGAGGAGGAAGAGAAGGAATAAGCTAGAAAGGAGTAGTTCGGATTAAAATGATTCCCACTTTACTTTTCTTACATCTATTTATAGTCTTTCTTTCTTAGATCTATGCCTTATCTTTTGTAACTACTTTTACGTTCCTGTTAGGATTCTTGCTTTATTACGGAGATTGAGTAAGTGTAGTCTGTTATTTTCTTTATTACTCTTATTGTTTTCTTCTATCGGCGTCTGTATTCTTTTTTACAATTATTTTTATGAAATTTACTTCGGTCTCTGGATATGACCTAGTTAGTTTAAGCATTCGATCTTTCTTTGCTTTTATTTACGACTGTTTAATATATGTATTTAATAAAGTTCTATTATTTGGTATTTTTATTGTTGTTATAAAATTTTTCATATCCTTTCTGTTATTATAAAAACTTATGTTTGTCTTGGATATTTGTAGTTTTAACTCTTACGGTTTGGCGTGTAAATTCTTCTGTTGATGTTATATTTTGGGATATTGATATCCTTTTACTTCTTCTATTTCTTTTATTTCTGTTGTTAATTTGTGGATATGTATACATATCAGTATATGCCGACAACAACGAGCTTGGTTGGCCGACGGTGTACAGGTGGGAGGTGTTATCCGAAGCGAGTAGCTTGGCTGGCCGACAATTTTGAGGCGAGTTGAAGGCTTCTTGTTCGGAAAATGGGAGGGAAATGTGGAGTTCGGTCAAATGGGCGTTGGCTGATGGTGAGGAATTGGAGAAAGAGAGCAGTGAGGGACAACCGAGAAGAAGGCTGGAGTTCGACAGGATGCGAGGTTAAAAAAAAAAAGAGGGGATCTGGCCCTGAAGCAAGATTTTAGAAGATAACAAAAATGGGATATGCATTTTTTTTATTTTTTTTATATAAGAAAAAGGACAAGATGACAGATGGGACGGGACACAAGAAACGGCGGTGGAACGGCGTACGAGTATTCTAGAAAATCAGGATCTAAATTCATGCCAGGCTTTTAATTGAATTTTAAAATAATTCAAATATCAATGTATAAATATTTCTATTAAAAGTCCATATAATTTTATATATTATTTATAGTAAATTTTATATTTATTAAGAGCTCGTATTGAATTTGATAAGTAATGAATTAAACTCAAATAAATAAAATAACTCGTTTACTATTAGGTTCAAATTAGCCTAATTTTTTTTTGAGATACTCAATCCCATCTTATATGAAATCTTTATATTATCCAAGTAAGCAACATTATCCTCTCATATCGGATACTGATGTTTCACCTACTGAGAGAATCGAATGCGATCCTAAGATTCACATGCATTTCCACCAATTAGCCTGATTTACACTTTAGATATTACTGATACATTTGACAATTAACCAACAAATAGACTTCCTCTTTACATCACCTCTAATTATCCAAACTTTAATCAAGCTCTCATACATCTGATAAATCAGTTCAAAAACACATTTATCTCTTCTTCTCAACCCATTCTCATGAGCGAAGCTCAGCCAACCAGACGAAATATTACTCCTCATCGTCCCGTCCTTCTCCTTCCTAAACATCAGCCTCACCGGCCATTTCCTCCCTTCTCCGTCCATCAGAGCAACCTTCCTGTCCTGTCATTCCCCTCCTTTGAAAGCTCAAAAAGCATCTTACATGCTTTAGAAATGTTCATATAAGATCTCACGAGGTTTATAGCGCATATCACAGCCTCAAAAATAGCTCTCTATTTGGCAGTGCTTGGTAACGAATTTATTCTGAATTTAAGTCTTTAAATCTCCTAAATCCTGTCAATATTTTTTCGGGATTTAGTAAATCTCGACTTTAGTAAATCCGTAAATCTGATCTTGTAAATCTTCTTAAATTTTGGATTTAGTAAATCTTGCCGGAAGCCGGATTCACGGGATTTACAAAACTGAAGTGCGACGAATTTATATATATAATTATAATTTAATAATTAATTTATTTTAACTAATTAATAATTAATATTAATACATATTATTTTAAGTTAATATTAATATTAATCCTAATAATTAATTAATTAATGTATTCAATAGTTAATTTTAATTGCATATTACTATCATTAAAAATAATTATAATTATTAAATGTATGATAGTTAATTAATTTTAACTATAATAGTAAATATTATTTTTAAAATAATTTAAGTTAATTTTTAACTAATTTAATTTAATACTATTAATAATTGATATGCATTTCTAATAATTATAATTTAATAAATATAATTATTATACATTTGATAGTTAATCCTCAAATAATTTGTCAAATAACTTCATCTTTAATAGAATTTAATTATTACATGCCAAACATAATTCAAGATTTAATATAGATTAATATCATGAAGATAATTATTATTTAAATATATCTTAAATTTAATTACAATGTGGTACCAGATTTTTTTTTAATTTTCTTTTTTATTTAAAATCTTAGTATATTATTCGATAAAAAAAAATTTTTTTAAATATTTTAATAGAATAAGAAAATGACTGATAAAATAATATTTTTAAAAAAATAATCGACTTACAGTAAACGTTTTCTCTCTCTCTCTCTCTCTCTCCGGAATTAAAACTGAAAGGCCTGAAACTTTTAAAAATGAAAGGATTTTCAAAATATTAATATTATATGATTATTAATATGAAATCAAAATAATTCAAATCAATTAAAATAATTTAAATTAATTAATATATTATAGTATTTAAATTTATAATTATTAAAATATTATGTATATATAATATTTTTATTTTATGTTTATCATATATATATATATATATATATATATATATATATATATATATATATATATATATATAATATTTTAGGGAAAATATTTATTTAAATAGTTATTAATTTTTTATTTATATATATATATAATTCAATATATAATTTAAAAATATTTTTGATATATAATATTTTTTTTATTAATATTTTATATAATAGTATATATAATATTTTTTATTAATTAATATATATTTAAAATATATAATTTTATTATTTTTGTTAATATAATTTAAAATATTTAAAATATATAAATAATAATTTTTTAATAAATAAATAAAAGGAATTATATATAAATAAAATAAATATGATAAATAACTAAATATTTTATAAATATATAAATAACTAAATATTTATATAATTTTAAAATTTTTTTATTTATTTAACTAATTATATATTTTAAATAAATAAATATTTTTAAAATAAATAAATAGCTAATTATGTATATATATATGTATTATATGTATATATATATATATATATATATTATGTATATATATATATATATATATATATATATATATATATATACTTATTTATATAATTTATAAAATATTTATATAATTTATTTATTTATTGAAAATTGTTTATTATATATTTTAAATATTTTTAAATTATATATTAACAAAAATTAATAAAATTATATATTTTAAATAGTTATATTAATTAATAAAAATATTAAATAAAATTATAAATTATATATATAATTAAAATATTTTAAATTATATATTTAATTATATATATATATAAATAAAAAAAATTAATAACTATTTAAATAAATATTTAGTTATTAAATATTTTATAAAAAATATTTTTAAATTATATATTTTAAATAATTTAAATAATTATATTAATTAAAAAAATTAATAAAACTCTATCTCTCTCATATTGTAAATATCTCAATAGTTAAAATTGGAAATGACTACTTTTATTTTCAAAAAAAAATTTAAATACTTTTAAACAATTATGATTAATATTATTTTAAAATTTTCAAAATATTATATATATATATATATATATATATATATGATAAACATAAAATAAAATATTATATATACATAATATTTTTTAATAATTATAAATTTAAATACCCATATAATATATTAATTGATTTAAATTATTTTTAATTGATTTGAATTATTTTAATTTCATATTAATAATCATTAATATATTAATATTTTGAAAATCCTTTCATTTTAAAGTTTCAGGCCTTTCAGTTTTAATTAAAGAGAGAGAGAGAGAGAGAGAGAGGAAGACGTTTAAAATTTTATGATATGATATTAACGACTTGCTGACTGTCAAATGATAGGTATTTATGATTATTTATCGTCAATCACATAGATTTAGCTTTTAAAAAAAAAATCATTTTTAAATTCTCAAATAATTTATGAAATATCTTCTCAAGAATTAACATAATTTAAAAGTTCAAAACTTACTAAATTCAAATGTACTAGATTTATTAAATTCTATTTGAATTAAATCCAATTTATTACCAAATACTTTTTATGTTAATGAGATAAATTGTTAATTAAATTAATATGATTTATAATTAAATTTATTATAAAAAATTTTAAAAATAATTATATTTATACATTTATAAATAATAACTAATCAATATTATATTCTAATTAATATTAATTAAAATATTATTTTAAGTCATTATTGTTTTTTTTATTTGTTTACCTAAAAAATCTTAATTTTAATTAATTTATATTATATTTGTTAAATGATGAATTTTAATTTAAATATTATATATATTTTTTGATTTATTTTTATATATTTTTTAAAAATTATTATTTTATTATAAGAGAATTAAATTTTTAAATAATTTATTAAATATCCTTTTAGATTTAACGAAATTTAATAAATCTATTATTAAATATTTTTCAAGATTTAATTTATTAAATTCAGCTTGAAATAAATCTAATCCGTTGCCTGACACCCCTACATCCGCCACTTCCTTCTCCTCTTTCTGTGATGGATAGTTCTCAATCTCCGTTGTGTTTAACATAACACGGAATAATGCCACCATTGTAGTCGAAGGTGAAAGTATCCAAGCTTGAAATGGTGATTTGCCAGTTATTGTCCTTCGCCATTGAAGCAATACTTGGGCGTCTTTGCAGATATTCACTTCTCATGACTTGACTTTTGGTTTACATGCTATTTGCCGTTGTTCCTTCTGTTTGTTTTGAACTCGGTCGCTGAAGCTCAGGAATCTGCAAAGTATTTTAAGAGGAAAGCGTAGTTTCAGCTTGAATAGACATAAACTTTGTTGAGAAACACCTGCGCTGCCTGAATTAGAGCTCTAGGCAAGTATTTTCAGCACAAAATTTTTAGAGCATTAAAATCTCGATTTTAAGTGCTGAAAGTGAATCTAAGAAGATAAACCAGCTGCTTCATGAAATTTGAATCTGGGAAGAGCAATGAAGAAACTGTATCCAAGAGGAGCACTTATGGTTCTTATTCTGGTGGATAAAGGTTCTTCCTCTATTCACCCGTATATTCTTCTTTTTTCTTCTATGCAAATCATAACTGTGGGAGAGTACGAGGAAGCAGAGAGAGGAGCAAGTGAGTATGCACGACAGAATAAATAAATGCTTCTGCAATAAATTAAAGCAATTACTAGCTTATGAGCACGCCGCCTAGGATACTGAAAAAGTTTTGGAGTTGTTGATAGGCTGATAGCTACCATGGACAAGTCAAAGCCAGACACAATAATTTTTTTTCTTTTTTAAATAGCGAGCTTTAAAATTATAAATTATAATGTATTCAATTTTCTAATAAGAGTTGAGATAGATATTGAATTTAAATTTATCTGAAATTATATTTTATGAGCAATTTGGTTAATTAAAAAGAAGTACAATATAAAAAGAATATATAGTTTAAAATAAATATAGTGCATTTGAATTATTTTAGATTATTTGATCATAAATTTTTTGAATATATAGATTTATTTTTTCTTATTTGATAGAATGAAGATAATATAAAATATTTTTTTTGAGGTTAAGGGTGAAGATATGGTTATCATTGTTCATTAATAGTTTGTGGTCTCATTACGATAAATGATTCATTTGTGATGAGAAATTAGTGAGATGGTGGCCAAGACGAGAAAGGGCTATTAGATGATTGATGGAGCATATCATTAATCATGTATTTAAAATTATTAATTTAAGTAAATTTTAAAACTATAAATCACTTTTAATGTTTTAAATATATGAAATACCTTAGAATTTTATTTTAAATGTATAATAAAAAGTTAAAATATTTATATTTAATTTACTTTACATTCTAAATGCATTCGACCAAATAACTATTACAGAAGTCTTATTATGAGAAGTAGGATGTGAGCCAAAAAAAAAAATAATATTTGTTGCGTCTTTAGAATTTTATTAGGTAGATCGAGATCTTCTGTAGCAAAATTATCCAACACACTGGCGGGGATATGAACAGGGGTTATCGTGGAAAACGTTAAGGGAAAAATCGGGGCTTGCTAACTTTCTATGTGTTCAAAGATCTGGTCATTGCTTCTCGTTAGTTGGAGAAGAAGGTGTTTCTGACAATATTGAGTGTAGAAAAATACAATATCAACTCCAACTCGAGTTTCCCAAAAGCGGCGACGATCTTACGGGAGCAACCTCTTGATCTTTGAGAAAGGGCTGGCTCTAGTCCTCAGGCGATCTCAGGCGAGCTCACGATCTTGAACTACTGTGATGGCGGTGGTGATAGATCGTTTCGTCGATTGGTGGTTCTCGAGCTCTCGGTCTTCAAATCGATTGGTCTCTAAGGTGAGAAGCTCTATTTATAGATTTTGGGAGTGGGCCTTGTAAATTGGAAAACTCCAACCACTCCCATCGGACGGCCCAGTGCGATCCCCTCGATCAGACGGTGTATTTTGATTTGATGATGCCTTAATGATGTCGGAATTGGGTGATCTTGGATTCGTTTAGTCGTCTTGGCGAGCGCTCGATCGACTATAAATATGTCCGTTTTTTGACCATTTGGCGGATCATCCATTTTCATGCTCGATAAACGATGCTCGATTCGAGCCGGATCGGACAATGCTGATGTTGTTATGTTCGTCTCCCGAGGCGGTGGTTTTGTAAGTTTCTGTCGGTGATTAGATCGAAGCATTTACATGCCTTGAGATTCGTGCTTGATGATTAATTTTTGAGGATGTATCGTTATTTTGGGTATTATCTCGGATCATCCAAAATATATGTCAAATATTTGAAAATAACAAATGAAATTGAGTCCATCAGCTGCGCATTTTGAAGAACAAATCTTCACAATATTATAACTAAGGCGTGGTACGCAAATGCGCATAGGTATGTGGGTGTGATATTTTGAGGTTATGGATCCGGATCACGGAAGTTTAGACCCATGGCGCCTGCCAGCGTGGATGAGCGCGCGCAGCGTCTTGGTGGCGTATGCCAGCCATACAGCGCCATTCACCTGTGAGTCCGGCGATGCGGAGCGAACGTCAGCGTGTGGGCAGCGGTCTGTCGGGCCAACGCTGAATGCGCGGCGCCAGCGGCCAGTCGCTCCATGATAGCGTCTGAAGCGGCGGCGCTCGGGCGCGCGGTCAGATGCTGGCGCCATCATGGAAGGGCAACCATGGGATGAGCGATGACGGTGCGGGCCGCGAGCTGGCCGTCTTAGCGCGTCTTGGCCACGCAGTAGGCTGGCGGGTTCAGCGGCCCGGATGCCCGATCGAGGTCCAGCTGGCGGGTTTGAAACGATTTTTGAGTTTTACCCTACTGTCTATAAAACCAGGGTAAGAGGAAAGCCTTCTCCTCCTGAGTTGGATTATTTGGGCATGAGCCCGCGGTATCTGTGGGGACCTTTTGGGCGTTTGGAGGCGATCAAGTCCCAGGTATACGCTTTTGGTGTTTCCCTATCTTGGGGCGGAGTGATAGCTTTTTCCTCTTTTTCTTGAGAAATTCTATCCTTTGCACCTCTCCTCACTCGAGCAGTGAGCCCTCCCCACAGGTGAGGAGTTTGGGCACTCTTCTTTGGATACCTCACCTCCTCATCTCCAGCGAGTGCATAGCCTCCCACGGTGGGAGTTTGGGCACTCTTCTTGGATCGACCTCACCTCATCTCCCAAGCGAGTGCATAGCCCTCCCCACAGTGGGAGTTTGGGCACTCTCCTTGGAATAATTTTCATCTCATTCGTGCGAGTTGTGTTTGTAGATGGGTGAGAATCTTTTGAAAAGAGTCAGACCACTTGTAGCGGCGGCAGAGGAACCTTCTAAAATGGGAGGGGGTGAAGGTCGTGGGAGTCGTCGATCACGGAGACACATTGATCGTGCTTGGAAAAATATTATTTTCGAATGATTTGGTTCTTAAGTGTCCGAAGAAGTCTGATAGAGCCCAATCTCCCGGGGTATTTCACCACTTACGAGATGAGTTTGGGCGCGGAATTGCGGTTTCCCCATCCCGAGATGATCGCCATTTTGTCGACATCACGAGGTTTGCATTTCCCGGTTTTGGCGGCGATGGCGATCGTGATGGGACTTATAGTCTTTTGAGAGGCGTGCGACGCGACTCTGATTACCTGCGGATGTGCAAGTTTACTGCGATGCACATGGTCATTATCACTGCGGTCTACTTGACCTCGGACGAAGGATCCTCCCAAGTTGGGCAAGCGATTCTTTTTTGTGAAGAATGGGGGTCTTCTCGAGAAATGGGAAAGGCATTTACCCATTCCCTGAGTTGGTGATGAAGATATCTGACGAAATTCAGAATATTGAAGATCTTGATTTGAGATTGATATATCAGCAATTTGTCGGGAGGAATCTTTGTTGGCTTTTATTCATCCAGCGGTCTTATTATGCTGAGAAAGCCCAACAAAGAGGTTTCCTCGATCTCCCAAGGCCCCTCCCACAGAAGGACCCGCCTCCACAGAGAAGAGGAAAAGGAGCAGAGGTGATATCGAGCAAAAGAGTCTGCTCCTGTAGTCGCGGATCTTCATTCCCAGGACGACAATCATTCCCCGCAGTCGCCGCGATGTCAAGAACTGTAATCCTTCTTATTTCATCATCTTTATTTCCCTGCTTTAACGTAATTTTTCTTATTTCGATGAAGAACTTGACTTCAAAATGAACATCAGGTCAATGACCGAATTGAGTGGAAGGTCAAGTTTCTCCATGGTGAATATAAGAAGTTTATGAGAAAGTAAAAGAGATGTCCGTTGGAGAATCAACTTGATGAGTGACCGAAGCTTACACAAATTTGCCGAAGTTGATGACTCGGGATGAATTAGTGGAGGCTGACAAGAAAGGATCCCAAGATCTCAGAAGGTTTCAGGTCTCAGTGAGGCAAAGAACCGAGAGTTACGCCGTGAGAAAGAGGGCCTTATCTCTGTAGAAGTGGAGTTTTCACGAGAGCTCACAGACCACGCAGATGGAGGGCTGACGACGAGGATGACTCGATAGGGCTTCATCATCTACCGATGAGACCATCAAGACCGGTAGTTGTAGTTCCTTTATGTTGCAAATGCTCGTTGTATATATTATTTCGGTTGATTGTACTTGTATGTTCTCATGAGAAATTAACAATCCACAAAAATTGTTTGTGAATATTTCGAGTTGTGTGTCAAAGTGTACTGATGATAAAGATTCGCTGAGAAGAGATCATCTGGAATCCCTTAGATAATTCGATCTATTCTAAGATCATTAAGCTGCTACTTGATGACAAACTTGCACGGAATATATTTTATAGGTTCTCTAACCTCTCGATCTATCCTAGTTGTATCTGAGCCGCTTACCGATGATGTTAACCCGTTATGGAGAGAAAGTTGCCTATAGAGGATTGCCAACTTATCCAAGGTTGTTTATCGAGCTGCTACTAATACGATGTTAACTCAGAGAAGATCGATCAATTCTGGGATCGATCCACGAATGAGATACAACAATAGGATCTCTTGAGTCCGTGTTTTAAAATGCAAGCATAAGCAAGAAAAAGTCACAATAAGTATGAGAACTTTAACATAGATAGAAACATAAATCCAAACACCTTGATGGTTGGACAATAAGTACGACAAAAAAGTATCGATAAATGTTTAATTCGATAACAACAATTGCAATACAAACATACACGATGATAATGTTTTCCGTGATTCACTAGAATAAAAAAGTCGATACATCACCGGTAGTACGAGGTTTGTAGCATTCTGCACGGGGAGAGTCTTCCCCATACTATCCTTAAGCTTGAACGTGTGCTTGATTTTAGACACCACCACATACGGGCCTTCCCAAACTGGTGAGAGTTTGTTCTGTTGTGGGCCTTTTCCTGCTGAGTCGAGACTTCTGAGGACGAGGTCCCCAACAGATATTGGTCGTTTACCCTTCTGCTTGAAACCTCGAGCAATCCTTTGTCGATAGGAAGCCATTCTGAGTCGACATGTCGCGTCTCTTGCGAGATCCATGGAATCAAGCTTATCGCCGCTGCCGCACATCAAAGTTATGGGTTCTAGGCTCGGACCCCATGTCGACCGGAATAAACCTCGCCCAAACACGATTGTACCTGCTTTCTCCGAGGGTCCTTGGTAGCGGTAAGCCCAAAGAACATTGGATAGTTCTTCGCCCATTGCCCCTGTGGTTCTGCGGTCTTTAGCCCTTTAGTATTGTCCTATTGGTGACTTCTGCCCCATTTGCCTGTGGATGGGATACTGTGTGGATTAACTGATATGCGCCCCGCGTAAAGATGTGAATGTCTTTCCCGTGAACTGCCCCATTATCGGTGATGATTTTGCCGAATGCCTAAACGACAAATAATATTTTTCCGCACAAATTGCTTGGCATTTGTTTCGGATTTTGGCCGTTCAGCCTTCCACCCACTTCGTGAAGTAATCAACGCCAAGATTATGAATTGCTGCCCAAAGGGCAATGGGAAAGGGTCCCATTATATCGATCCCCATTGAGCAAAGGGGCCACGGCTCGGATTGTGGTGAGTTCTACAGATGGTGTATGAGTGAGATTGGAATGTAACCACACTTACATTTCTTTACAAACTCAATGCGCCCTTCATTGTAGGCCAAGAAAACCTTGCCTCATGATTTTGAGGGCGAGGGCTTTTCCTCCCAAATGTTCACCACAAATTCTGAATGAACCTCTCGCATTGCATTAGCCTCAAGGTGGTGACACTTTAAGTAGGCCCCAAGAAGGACCAGAGTTCGCCACCCATTATGGTGAAGTTCAATGCTCTACGAGACCTGACAAAGCATCGTGGGGTCTCTGGCAAGGCCCCGCTTTGAAGAAAGACATGATCGTCAATCCATGAAGATTCTTTTGGGTCCTCCAGAGATTGTATCACCCAAGGGCCTTGAATACTGGGAAAGTGGATGTCCTCTATGTATTTTCTCTTGAAAAGATCTCCTATCGTTGTTGTGGCTAACTTGGAGAGGGCATCTGCTCGCGTGTTCTGCTCCCTTAGAATATGAGTTATCTGATGGGTCTCGACTCGCAAGAAGTGACTTTGCCAAAAGACGCATCAGCAAGTCAAGGGATGACTGTATCAAGTCTCCTTCAACCGCGTGAGGCCACAAGTGAGAGTCCGTAGATGGCTAAGTTCGACCTCACAAATAATGGCCTTAGTCCCGCTATGAGGGCCTCGACATTATTGGTGGTCGGAACTTTAGTCGTACTCTAAAGTTATTTTACTGGGAGATAAGCAAAATTCCCGCCCGCACCTGGTACCAAGCTCCATCAACATATAATGTCCATTGATTTGTCATGGAGTGATGAATGATCCGCTCGTGGTGATGGATGGTACATTCTACAACGTCAATGAGCACTTGTGACTTTATATCGTGACGGAAGAAAATGGATGTCAAACTCTCCAAGCTCGACCGACCACTTCATCAACCTTCCGATACATCAGGCTTTTGCAGAATAGTTCTTAATGGAAGATGAGTGTAGACGTTGATGGTGTGGGCCTGAAAGTACGCAATTTTCGTGCACGCACTAATAACGCGCCTTATCCGCTAGTGGATAGGCCCTTCAGATCGAAAGGATTTTGCGACATAATAAATGGTCGTAAATGAATTCTCCTCGTGACGCGACGGAGAGCTTACATGAGAAGAAACAAAGAAGATAGATGTACGCCTTCTTGGATAGGCTTTGATAATAGGGGAAGCTAAATAGACTCTTGCTCAAAAGACCGACATTCATCTCCCACCGGAATCCATTGCACCCTTAAGATTTTGAAGAATGGTAGATACTTATCTCCGAAGGGCCAAGAATTGATAAAGTCGCAATCCTTCCAAATCAAACGTTGGACTTCCTGATCGTTCTTGAGGTGACATGTCCTTGAGTGCTTTATCTCCGGGGTTGGCCTCATCAGTGACCATGAAGCCTAGGAATTTCAGGAGGAAACTCAAAATGCACTTGCTTGGGTTGAGCAGCATCTTGTAGTGTCGAAGAATGTCAAAGCATTGCGGTCAAATATCTTTGTGATATTTCCAAGCTCTTCACCGACATATCATCAACATACACCTCCATATTGTGCCCTATAAGATCCTTGAAGATCTTATTCATAAAGCGTTGATATGTTGCTCCGGCATTTTTTAGTCGAATGGCATGACGATAGCGGTATAGTCCCTTATCATTTGGAAGGATGTTGCTTCCTCATCTGTTTTGTTCATCGATTTGATTGTAGCGAAATAGGCATCCATGAAGCTTCGATCGATGTCACGATGTCGCATCAACTAGTTGGTCGTCACGGAAGGGAAGCTATCTTTTGGGCATGCGATTAAGGTCGGTGTAGTCGATGCACATTCTCCAGGAATGGCCTTCTTGACTAACACTACGTTAGCCAACCAGGTGGGGTAGTAGACTTCTCGAATGAACTTGACTTCCAGAAGTTTGGTGATTTCTTGTTCTATGACCTGCAATCGTTCAGAAGCGAAGGTTCTTTTCTTCTGTATCACCGGCTTGTAGGTTGAGTCAACTTTGAGGGAGTGCGTAATGACTTCTGGGTCAATGCCGAATATCGATCGCTCGGGCAAAGATATCTTGATTTTACGCGAGAAAATCTACGTATTACGATTTCGATGATGAGCGACACGATCCCACCTTCACCTTTAGCGATGGATCAACTTCGAGATAGGAAGACAAATTACATCTTCAAGCCCTTTCGGAGGCATCCTCATCTCGTAGGTCGAAGTTCTCGATGTTGAGGGTTACTGACGTAA
Source organism: Cymbidium sinense (assembly GCA_021442155.1). Taxonomy (NCBI): domain Eukaryota; kingdom Viridiplantae; phylum Streptophyta; class Magnoliopsida; order Asparagales; family Orchidaceae; genus Cymbidium; species Cymbidium sinense. The sequence goes on from CM038224.1 coordinate 88,005,795, forward strand.
ATGGCTGAGCTTGCTTGATATAGCACGCTTGTGCTATCTGTTGATTCCCACTTACCACGCCGATGCCGTGGTGTGGAATTTCATCTTGAGGTGAGAAGGCATGTGCGCCGAATATAGGCGGAGGTCTCCCAAATATTGCATTATGCAGACTCGGACTTGACTACAATAAATTGTATCAAGTGGGTTGCGTGTCGGAAATTCTCCAAGAGTTCGGGAAGCGATTGTCCCTTCCACTAATCTGGGTCGATTATCAAATCCATACGATTGGCCGGCCGGGTTGAAGCTTCTCTCTTTCTATACCCATCTTAAGGAAAGTGGAATAAAAGAACATCAACCGAACTCCCATTGTCGATCAATATCCTTTTAATATTGAAGCATGGATCGACCCACACTGCGATGACAAGGGATCTTGATGTGGGATCAAGCCTCTAGATCTAAATCATCAAAGGTGATAGAATGGTCAAAGACTTCTTGACTCACGGCTCTTGAAGGCGGCAATGAATATTTGGCGATAACCGCCCTCCGCAATTGTTTCTATCTCTCGGCCGCTTGGCGGTTCCTCGGTGGTTGCCCCGGCATTTGTGGAGCGGGTTGGTTTTGTATAAAAGCGGCCTAGATACCCACGTATTAGTCTTTCAATCTCCTCCTTCAGTTGGTGGCACTCTTCAGTGGTGTGCCCTCGGTGAAAGTGGCAGAATTTCTCTTGATTTCCAATTCCAGGCTTTAAAGGTCGCGACCACTTGATGCTATCCTCTTCGAATAGCCGAGGATGTTCATGGCGTGTTGAGCGTATATTTCCTCTCGATTGAGTCATCACGAGGTCGTTGAGGAGGTTTTGGGGAGGTTGCCTCTCTTCTTTTTTTACGAGATGTTTGAACATCACCTTTGGGAACCTTCTTCCCGCTTGGTGGTTCAAATTGTTGCCGATGAGCGATAACCGTCGGCGGAGATTTGTGCCTCTATTCGGTGGACGGTCGAGAAGGGTGTCTCCGCATTAATGATGAATAGAAGTATCTGGCGGAGTCCTCAGAAGCACGCCCTCAAAGTTACGGATCTACTCACGGTATCTCGGGCTTGAGGAGAACCTCGGAAGTATTCTTTGAGGACTCTCCATCGTTACGGCGGATTTAGAGATGTGATGAATCCGATGATTCTCTTGTTTGCGAGGCATTCTACAAAAATCGGCGAGCTCTCCAAATGATCGGACGGACCCAGCGGCGAATAGAACCAAATACGAGCGTCCTTTGAGAGTCTTTGGGAATACGACACGACGAGTCATTTTGAATGTGCATGATCGTTAGTGATCGATATGCTCGTCTGGATCGGTTGTGCCATCGTGGGTCCATCTTTGGGAAGAATCTCGTCGTATTGCGAGATGATCTCGGGGGGCGAAATTTTGGAAGAAGCGGCGGAGAATGGATCATTCTTGTTTCAGAACTCTTCACGCGGTCGTAGTTCATCGCGTATAAGATGGCGTGGAGTTTCACCAATATTTGCCATTCGTGTGGGGTGAGTAGAACTGGCGGTATCCAGAAGTTTAGCATCTGGATGTGGTGCCAAGGGGTTCTCTACTTGTTGATCCGGCATTCCCGGGTAATCATTCTCAGGAAGAAAATCTGGATTATGCTTTGAGGGCCGTGCGGAACCTATGGCTCTTCCAGGCGTGTTGGAGCGTTTCTTGTCCTCTAGAGTCAAAGAATTTCGCTCGGGAATCCTCCATCCTTGAACGCCACTGCCTTTATTCTGCAAAGAACAACTACTTCTCAAAAGTCAGAGTCGCTCTAAACTAATTCTTAGTCCATTCTCTCTCTCTCTCTCTCTCATCTGCGACCCTCTTGAACAAGCCGGTGGATCTTCTTCTTGTTGGTTCAGAAACAAATCCACGGCGAAAGAAATCGAATCCCGATCGATTAATCTCTCTTCTCGTAATAAAGTAGCAAATCACTGTAGCAAATCACGGTAGATCTGAAATTTTTCTTTCTTTCTTTTCTATCCCTTATGCTACAATACTTGTGATACCAACCTCCCATTCATCCTAACCTTCCCATAATCCATATTCCCTTGATGTAATCAAGAGGCAACTATACCATCAGGTAGGTTTCTCTCAGTTTTGGCATCTCCTTCCTAAACTAAGTTCATATCGGTTCCGACTTTAATGACTCTCCTTTCATCTTATTACCATACCTAGTCCCATCTCCAATATAACCCCGCCAATAAGAAGTAACTCTTCCATCAGGCAGGTTCTTTTTGGCATGCTCTCCATCTCCTTCCCCAAACTCTCTCTACTACCTCATTTCGCTGCACTCATAAGCTGTATACCTCCTAACCCAATTTTTTGATAGTGTCGTCACTTCATCTCCTTGAAATTGTTGCTATTTTCAAGGGTATAAAATAGAGGAGGTTTGAATGTATGGAAAATTGCATATGTTTGCTTCATTTTTATGCAGGTGATCAAAGATCCTACTAAGCTTAATAGGGCATAGTAGGTTTGAAGATCCCGTTATGTTCAATAGAGTGTAGTGGGTCAACTCAATTGATAATCATCATCATTGCTCATTGCAAAGGAATGACATAAAGAGGCTTAAATATGTGAAAATTATATATGTTGTTACATGCAGGTGATCGAAGACCCCACTAATGCTCAATAGGGCTTAGTGGGCATGAAGAATTGGTTGTGGTGTTGCAAGGTGCCATCTACTACGCTCAATAGAGTGTACCAGGTAAGCCAAAGCAAATCCGATGCAGCCCCCTATGCGAGGATGACGCTGGAATGCTACCAAAATTTTGAATAAATTTTGGACTTAAAAAGGGGAAGAATCAAGATTAATTTAAAAACAAAATCAATTACATGAAAAATAAACAATCTTAAATGAAATATGAATGTGAAAAATGATATATATTTGCATTTATGCAGGTGATTGAATGCCCCGTTATGCTCATCAGGGCGTAACAGGATTGAAATTCGGTCGAGGTGCTTCAAAACACCAACGTCATGCTCATCAGGGCGTGACGGATAGACCAAAATAGTTTCGATGTAGCCCCCTATGCAGGGATGATGTTGAAATACTGCCAAAATTTTATCCAAAATTCATACTTGCAAATAAAATTCAAGCTAAACAAGTAGCACTGTCTAAGCTTGCTAAAATAATTTGATATCGAACTGAATTATAAATTATAAATGAGAATTAATTTGAAGATTATATTTCAAATAAAGAAAGATGGACTAAACTAAAACAATTTTATGAATTTGAAATGAATTGAATATTTTGGCAATAAATATAAATTTGGCACTTTAATATCTCAGTTCAATTGATTTAGAAGATGACCTGATTGAATATCCAATTAAAACACAAAAGATCTTCTTGGAATTAGAATATAATTTTCAAATCATAATTCACTCCAAGTGAAATGGAGAAAATCAAAGAATTCATAAGAGATTTTTTTAATGAGATCGAATGATTATTAATAAGCATAATTAATGAATCATTGGAAAATATTTGAAACATTTTATTCATCTTAATAAATACTCGAATTGGATCAAGGAGAAATTGAATAAAGTTTGCGATGAGTTTGAGAATTGGCAATATATATAAATGAGAGTATATTGAACATTCAAAGACTAATCAACTTTGAATAAAAGAAAGCAATTAAATGTTATTCCAAGGGATCTACTAGGCTATTAGACTAATTTAAAACTCCTTCTTTGCCACCGGATTTGCAATTCTTCGTACAAGTAGACAGAAGGCGACACTAAATTAAATTCTACACTAATTATGGAGATTCTTTCAATCCAATTTTTTTTATTATAATTATGATTTTTAAAATCAATGATTTCATTAATTAGATGAAATTATCTAAGTTAAAAATACATGTGCTAGAGATTTAAAGAGATTTTAAAGTAAATGAAAATTTAGGTTAAGTTGAGATTAAATAAATATGAAATTAATCTCATAATTTATTAAAAAGTTGCCTAAATTACTAAATACCCACATGTGCCTTGACACTTAAACCAAGCACCTAAACTTTGTGTCTGAGGATGCTGTGCGAGTTTTAAAAAAATAAAAAAATGATGAAATCAATTCAATGCTTTACCACTATGTGCATGCAAGTTAATGAATGTATTCATATGCTAATTCAAGTTCATGAAGGATATAAATATTCAACTCCATATAACGTGATCATAATAGACCTAATCCTCTATGCTTAAAATAGAGTTAACAAGGTCTACTAAATGACCAACTTCTAAATAAACTTAAATTACATTAAATTATAAGACCCAATCCTCTATATTTGCAATAGAGTTGACAAAGTCTATTATGATATCAATTTTCTAAAGAATTTAAGTTACACATAAGTCATAGATCCAATCCTCTACTAGCAAATAAATAGAGTTGACCCCGATGATGGCCGTGTTGATTGAAAATCTCAAATGGAGAGGCTATTATCATTAAAAGATACTTGAGCTATAATCTAATTCATCATAAAACTAAATTTCAACTAGGTAAACATATGAACTAAATGAAATTTATTATTTAAATACTTAAAGCAAACAATTCATCCACCCATTCATCATTGTTTGTTGGGGATGACAGATTAAATACTTAGATCTAGTTTTAGGTTTCCTATAAGCACAAGCACCTATAGTTAATTACCCCTTCCAATGTTAAGAGAAAACTTTCGATTAAGGCTAGTCGTTAGATCGCTAAATGCGTAGCGTATAGTAGTAGCATGTGGAGTTTAAAATTTGGGATTTAAAACTTATGAAATTCACCATTATTTAACTTAAAGCATATGGTTAGTGGAATGATAACGTGCCCGATCTAGATCCCATGGTTCCATCATTCCGGGCTATCACAGTCCCTAGTTTACTTAGTTAGAGGAGGTAGTTGACCTAACCTGACCGAAGGATCTCTATCAGCAGCTATGGGTTACGTCGTCCAAGTAATCCTTGTAGACCTGGGGTGGTGTTTATTCAAGGAGACAATATTAAGTCTACCTTTGCTGACAGAAGGGATTTATGCCTATAAAATATACCCTATGATTCATATCTCAAAGGGTTGAGCCATTGGGGATCATACGCTGCTGACCATAATATAATGGTACCATTTGGCAAAACCACTCGAATGAGGACTGTAACCGCATCATATGGAGCCTATTGGCCAATGCGGACATAGGACACGGGCCATGTCCTTAATGACATGAGATTATTTGAGTTTGAATATAGTGATTTATTTGACTTAACATTAGCTCTTTGTGAGCTAGAGTTTTATTAATTTGCCAATGATGGTAGATGGGTGGACGAATTATTTTCTTTAAGCATTTAAATAATGAATTTCATTTAGTTTAGATTTTTACTTGGTTGAAATTTAGTTTTATGATGAATTAATTTAGAGCCCAAATATCTTTTGATGATAATATCTCCTTTAGTTGAGATTTTCAATCAAGGCGGCCATCATGAGTTTATATAAGTTTGCTTAATCATTTAATTTATTATTTTAGATTCTGTCTACTCTATTAATTTAATAATAGAGGATCAAATCTAGATTTATATTTTGAGTGTTTTGAATTTGAGAATATTGAATATAGTATTATAAATATTTTGATAATACCTTCCAATTGATATCTTCAATCAATTCAGCTATCATTGGGGTAGACCTTATCAACTTTACTTATTTTATAGTAGAGGGTCATATCTATGAATTATGTGTAATTTAAAGTCTTTAGGAGATTGATATCATAACATACCTTATTAACTATATTATAAGTATAGAAGATTGGATCTTATAATCTAATGTAATTTAAGTTCATCTAGAAGTTGATCACTTAGTAGACCCCTCGCCAACACTATTTCACGCAAAGAATTAAGCCTACTCATCATATTCTATGGAGTTGAATATTTATCTCTTTCATTGATTTGAATTAGCATATGGAGCCATTCATTTGCTTACATGCATATAGTCATGAAGGATTGAATCGATTTCATCATTCTTCTTCTTTTTTTTTAAAACCCACGCAACATCCTCAGACACAAAGTTTAGGTGCTTGGTATGAGTGTCGGGGCCCATGCGGGTGTTTAATAATTTAGGTAATTTTATTTTTAAATTATGAGATTAATTTCATATTTATTTAATCTCAAATTAGCCGAAATTCCTTTTTCTCGATATTACAATTTGCACTTTAAATCTCTATGTCTGAGCACATGCAGGTATCTCATTTATAAAATTTGCCTTCTACCTACTTGTATGAAGAATTGCAGATTCGGTGGCGTTTAATACATTTTGACTTATATTGCAATTTGGAATATCATATCGTGATTCATATTTTCTTCTTTAGAAGTTGAGCTTGAGAGATTCATATCTATTTCTTATGCTTATTAATAAGCCTTCAAATTTATCGCATACTTCTAATGAATTGTTTAACTTCTCTCAACTAGATTGAAATGAATTATGAGAAAGTGTATTATTCACTAAAGAACTTGTTGCACATAACGAGTCATTGAGGTTATTATAAGCATATGTATAGTTCTTAGATTCAACTAGGTTTATTCCAATTCACTCAATATATGATATGGTTCAACCATTTATTAGGAAACAATACTTATGATTTGTGCTCTGATGAACCGCTTAATCAACCTCCTTAATTTGTGAATGCACATTTAAGCTTGTTATAAACTTTAGACTAAACTATGTACTCATATAAAACCCATTTATTTATCTCAAAGTGAATCATAAAGTAATCACAATGATCGGTGATGACTCACTTTTATGCATGTTAACAAGCCCTTTAAATTCATTTCAAGCCTCCCACAAAACTTTTCCTCTCCTTTAATCATTTGAAATGAGTCATGGTAGAGTTTAATATTCATTAATGACTTATTTATATCCAATGGTGAGTTATTTGGCTTAATATAAGTCTCTATAAGTCTCACTTGAACCACATTTGTATGCTTATAAGTTATGTTTTAATCCCACTATAAATCTTCAATGATTTACTAGATTCTCCTTTTAAATTATTTTAAGCAAAATGTTGTGAGATTCGGTTCATGTATATCAACTAATTCAAGTTTATTTCAAGTTTTATAAGTTCACTTGAGTTTGATCCCTATTTTCTTATTTGAGATATGATTTTTAATTTTATTTGTAATCAAGTCTCTTTCAAATTCATTTCAAGTTCATTTATATTTAATTTTCAATTCATTTCTTTAGGACTTTATATTTTATATTTAACTTAATGTTAAATCATTTTTTTATTAAGTCCCAAAAATTTGACAATGCTCGGTATTTTGAAACACCTATTTTTTTATCTCATCACACTTTTATGAGCATGACAAGGTCTTCAAACGAGCATAAAAAAAGAAATACACACACACACACACACACACACACAAATCCAGGCTATCATAGTCCCTAGTTTACTTAGTTAGAGGAGGTAGTTGACCTAACCTGACCGAAGGATCTCTATCAGGAGCTATGGGTTACGTTGTCCAAGTAATCATTGTAGACCTGGGGTGGTGTTTATTCAAGGAGATAATATTAAGTCTACCTTTGCTGATAGAAGGGATTTATGCCTATAAAATATACCCTATGATTAATATCTCAAAGGGTTGAGCCATTGGGCTACGCCAGGACCATAAATATAATGGTACCATTTGGCAAAAACCACCCGATCAGAGGACTCTGGTTGTAACCGCATCATATATGGAGCCTATTGGCCAAATCATGCGGACATAGGACATGATCCATGTCCTTAATGTCATGAGATTATTTGAGTTTGAATATAGTGATTTATTTGACTTGACATTAGTTCTTTTGTGAGTTTTCTTAATCTGCCAATGATGGCAGATGAGTGGATGAATTATTTTCTTTAAGCATTTAAATAATGAATTTTATTTAGTTTAGATTTTTACTTGGTTGAAATTTAGTTTTATGATGAATTAGTTTAGAGCCCAAATATCTTTTGATGATAATATCTCCTTTAGTTGAGATTTTCAATCTACCATCATGAGGTTATATAAGTTTGCTTAATCATTTAATTTATTATTTTAGATTCTCGTCACTCTATTAATTTAATAATAGAGATCATCTAGATTTATATTTTGAGTGTTTTGAATTTGAGAATATTGAATATAATATTATAAATATTTTGATAATAGTTCTTCCATGATATGATATCTTCAATCAATTCATATCATTGGGGTAGACCTTATCAACTTTACTTATTTTATAGTAGAGGGTCATATCTATGAATTATGTGTAATTTAAAGTCTTTAGGAGATTGATATGATAACATACCTTATCAACTATATTGTAACTATAGAAGATTGGATCTTATAATCTAATGTAATTTAAGTTCATCTAGAAGTTGATCACAAGTAGACTCGCCAACACTATTTCACGATAAAAGAATTAAGCCTACTCGATCATATTCTATGGAGTTGAATATTTATCTCTTTCATTGATTTGAATTAGCATATGGAGCCATTCATTTTGCTTACATGCATATAGTCATGAAGGATTGAATCGATTTCATCATTCTTCTTCTTTTTTTTAAAACCCACGCAACATCCTACACAAAGGTGCTTCTCGCGGTGTTTAATAATTTAGGTAATTTTATTTCTAAATTATGAGATTAATTTCATATTTATTTAATCTCAAATTAGCTTTTCCTATATTAAAATTTGCACTTTAAATCTCTGCAGCAATATGTGTATCTCATTTATAAAATTTTCCTTCTACCTACTTGTATGAAGAATTGCAGATTCGGTGGTGTTTAATACATTTTAGACTTATATTGCAATTTGGAATATCATATCGTGATTCATATTTTCTTCTTTAGTAGTTGAGCTTGAGAGATTCATATCTATTTCTTATGCTTATTAATAAGCCTTCAAATTTATCGCATACTTCTAATGAATGGTTTGACTTCTCAACTAGATTGAAATGAATTAGAGAAAGTGTATTATTCACTAAAGAACTTGTTGCACATAATAACGAGTCATTGAGGTTACTATAAGCATATGTATAGTTAGATTCAACTAGGTTTATTCCAATTCACTCAATATATGATATGGTTCAACCATTTATTAGGAAACAATACTTATGATTTGTGCTCGTTGATGAACCAATTAATCAACCTCCTTAATTTGTGAATGCACATTTAAGCTTGTTATAAACTTTAGATTAAACTATGTACTCATATAAAACCCATTTATTTATCTCAAAGTGAATCATAAAGTAATCACAATGATGGTGATGACTCACTTTTATGCATGTTAACAAGCCCTTTAAATTCATTTCAAGCCTCCCACAAAACTTTTCCTCTCCTTCAATCATTTGAAATGAGTCATGGTAGAGTTTAATATTTAGAATGACTTATTTATATCCAATGGTGAGTTATTTGGCTTAATATAAGTCTCTATAAGTCTCACTTGAACCACATTTGTATGCTTATAAGTTATGTTTTAATCCCACTATAAATCTTCAATGATTTACTAGGATTCTCCTTTTAAATTATTTTAAGCAAAATGTTGTGAGATTCGGTTCATGTATATCAACGGAATTCAAGTTTATTTCAAGTTTTATAAGTTCACTTGAGTTTGATCCCTATTTTCTTATTTGAGATATGATTTTTAATTTTATTTGTAATCAAGTCTCTTTCAAATTCATTTCAAGTTCATTTATATTTAATTTTCAATTCATTTCTTTAGGACTTTATATTTTATATTTAACTTAATGTTAAATCATTTTTTTATTAAGTCCCAAAAATTTGACAATGTGACGGTCGGTATTTTGAAACACCTAAACTTATTTTTATCTCATCACACTTTTATGAGCATGACAAGGTCTTCAAACGAGCATAAAAAAAGAAATACACACACACACACACACACACAAATCCAGGCTATCGTAGTCCCTAGTTTACTTAGTTAGAGGAGGTAGTTGACCTAACCCGAAGGGATCTCTATCGTGAGCGCGGGTTACGTCCAAGTAATCATTAGACTGGGTGGTGTTTATTCAAGGAGATAATATTAAGTCTACCTTTGCTGATAGAAGGGATTTATGCCTATAAAATATACCCTATGATTAATATCTCAAAGGGTTGAGCCATTGGGGATCATACGGGCTACAGTCGTGACCATAATATAATGATACCATTTGGCAAAACCACTGCTCGAGGACTCACAACCGCATCATATATGGAGCCTACCAAATCACGCACATAGGACATGATCCATGTCCTTAATGTCATGAGATTATTTGAGTTTGAATATAGTGATTTATTTGACTTGACATTAGTTCTTTTGTGAGCTAAGTTTTCTTAATCGCCAATGATGGCGATGAGTGGACTAATTATTTTCTTTAAGCATTTAAATAATGAATTTTATTTAGTTTAGATTTTTACTTGGTTGAAATTTAGTTTTATGATGAATTAGTTTAGAGCCCAAATATCTTTTGATGATAATATCTCCTTTAGTTGAGATTTTCAATCAAGGCGGCCATCATGAGGTTATATAAGTTTGCTTAATCATTTAATTTATTATTTTAGATTCACTCTATTAATTTAATAATAGAGGATCAGATCTAGATTTATATTTTGAGTGTTTTGAATTTGAGAATATTGAATATAATATTATAAATATTTTGATAATAGTTACCCTTCCAATTGATATCTTCAATCAATTCAGCTATCATTGGGGTAGACCTTATCAACTTTACTTATTTTATAGTAGAGGGTCATATCTATGAATTATGTGTAATTTAAAGTCTTTAGGAGATTGATATGATAACATACCTTATCAACTATATTGTAAGTATAGAAGATTGGATCTTATAATCTAATGTAATTTAAGTTCATCTAGAAGTTGATCATTTAGTAGACCCTGCCAACACTATTTCACGCATAAAGAATTAAGCCTACTCTGATCATATTCTATGGAGTTGAATATTTATCTCTTTCATTGATTTGAATTAGCATATGGAGCCATTCATTTGCTTACATGCATATAGTCATGAAGGATTGAATCGATTTCATCATTCTTCTTCTTTTTTTAAAACCCACGCAACATCCTCAGACACAAAGTTTAGTGCTTATGATGAGTGTCAGGGGCCCATGGTGTTTAATAATTTAGGTAATTTTATTTCTAAATTATGAGATTAATTTCATATTTATTTAATCTCAAATTAGCCTGAGTAGCCTTTTCTGATATTAAAATTTGCACTTTAAATCTCTCTGTCTGAGCACATGCAGGTATCTCATTTATAAAATTTGCCTTCTACCTACATGTATGAAGAATTGCATGGGTGTTTAATACATTTCAAACTTATATTGCAATTTGGAATATCATATCGTGATTCATATTTTCTTCTTTAGTAGTTGAGCTTGAGAGATTCATATCTATTTCTTATGCTTATTAATAAGCCTTCAAATTTATCGCATACTTCTAATGAATGGTTTGACTTCTCTCAACTAGATTGAAATGAATTATGAGAAAGTGTATTATTCACTAAAGAACTTGTTGCACATAATAACGAGTCATTGAGGTTATTATAAGCATATGTATAGTTCAGTTAGATTCAACTAGGTTTATTCCAATTCACTCAATATATGATATGGTTCAACCATTTATTAGGAAACAATACTTATGATTTGTGCTCGTTGATGAACCAGTTAATCAACCTCCTTAATTTGTGAATGCACATTTAAGCTTGTTATAAACTTTAGATAGCTAAACTATGTACTCATATAAAACCCATTTATTTATCTCAAAGTGAATCATAAAGTAATCACAATGATCGGTGATGACTCACTTTTATGCATGTTAACAAGCCCTTTAAATTCATTTCAAGCCTCCCACAAAACTTTTCCTCTCCTTCAATCATTTGAAATGAGTCATGGTAGAGTTTAATATTCGTTAGAATGACTTATTTATATCCAATGGTGAGTTATTTGGCTTAATATAAGTCTCTATAAGTCTCACTTGAACCACATTTGTATGCTTATAAGTTATGTTTTAATCCCACTATAAATCTTCAATGATTTACTAGGATTCTCCATTTAACTTATTTTAAGCAAAATGTTGTGAGATTCGGTTCATGTATATCAACGGAATTCAAGTTTATTTCAAGTTTTATAAGTTCACTTGAGTTTGATCCCTATTTTCTTATTTGAGATATGATTTTTAATTTTATTTGTAATCAAGTCTCTTTCAAATTTATTTCAAGTTCATTTATATTTAATTTTCAATTCATTTCTTTAGGACTTTATATTTTATATTTAACTTAATGTTAAATCATTTTTTTATTAAGTCCCAAAAATTTGACAATGTGACGGTCGGTATTTTGAAACACCTAAACTTATTTTTATCTCATCACACTTTTATGAGCATGATAAGGTCTTCAAACGAGCATAAAAAAAGAAATACACACACACACACACACACACACACACACACACACACACACAAATCCAGGCTATCATAGTCCCTAGTTTACTTAGTTAGAGGAGGTAGTTGACCTAACGACCAAGGATCTCTATCGGGAGCTATGGGTTACGCCGCCCAAGTAATCAGACTGGGTGGTGTTTATTCAAGGAGATAATATTAAGTCTACCTTTGCTGATAGAAGGGATTTATGCCTATAAAATATACCCTATGATTAATATCTCAAAGGGTTGAGCCATTGGGGATCATACGGGCTACAGTCGTGACCATAATATAATGATACCATTTGGCAAAACCACCATCGAGGACTCACAGAACCGCATCATATATGGAGCCTTGCCAAATCACGCGGACATAGGACATGATCCATGTCCTTAATGTCATGAGATTATTTGAGTTTGAATATAGTGATTTATTTGACTTGACATTAGTTCTTTTGTGAGCTAGAGTTTTCTTAATCTGCCAATGATGGCAGATGAGTGGACGAATTATTTTCTTTAAGCATTTAAATAATGAATTTTATTTAGTTTAGATTTTTACTTGGTTGAAATTTAGTTTTATGATGAATTAGTTTAGAGCCCAAATATCTTTTGATGATAATATCTCCTTTAGTTGAGATTTTCAATCAAGGCGGCCATCATGAGGTTATATAAGTTTGCTTAATCATTTAATTTATTATTTTAGATTCCGTCTACTCTATTAATTTAATAATAGAGGATCAGATCTAGATTTATATTTTGAGTGTTTTGAATTTGAGAATATTGTATATAATATTATAAATATTTTGATAATAGTTACCTTCCAATTGATATCTTCAATCAATTCTATCATTGGGTGTACCTTATCAACTTTACTTATTTTATAGAGAGGTCATATCTATGAATTATGTGTAATTTAAAGTCTTTAGGAGATTGATATCATAACAGACCTTATCAACTATATTGTAAGTATAGAAGATTGGATCTTATAATCTAATGTAATTTAAGTTCATCTAGAAGTTGATCACTTAGTAGACCCTGCCAACACTATTTCACGCATAAAGAATTAAGCCTACTCTGATCATATTCTATGGAGTTGAATATTTATCTCTTTCATTGATTTGAATTAGCATATGGAGCCATTCATTTGCTTACATGCATATAGTCATGAAGGATTGAATCGATTTCATCATTCTTCTTTTTTTTTTTTTAAAACCCACGCAACATCCTCAGACACAAAGTTTAGGTGCTTGGTATGAGTGTCGGGGCCCATGCGGGTGTTTAATAATTTAGGTAATTTTATTTCTAAATTATGAGATTAATTTCATATTTATTTAATCTCAAATTAGCCTGAGTAGCCTTTTCTGATATTAAAATTTGCACTTTAAATCTCTGTCTGAGCACATGCAGGTATCTCATTTATAAAATTTGCCTTCTACCTACTTGTATGAAGAATTGCAGATTCGGTGGTGTTTAATACATTTCAGACTTATATTGCAATTTGGAATATCATATCGTGATTCATATTTTCTTCTTTAGTAGTTGAGCTTGAGAGATTCATATCTATTTCTTATGCTTATTAATAAGCCTTCAAATTTATCATACTTCTAATGAATGGTTTGACTTCTCTCAACTAGATTGAAATGAATTATGAAAGTGTATTATTCACTAAAGAACTTGTTGCACATAATAACGAGTCATTGAGGTTATTATAAGCATATGTATAGTTCAGTTAGATTCAACTAGGTTTATTCCAATTCACTCAATATATGATATGGTTCAACCATTTATTAGGAAATAATACTTATGATTTGTGCTTGTTGATGAACCAGTTAATCAACCTCCTTAATTTGTGAATGCACATTTAAGCTTGTTATAAAATTTTGATAGCTAAACTATGTACTCATATAAAACCCATTTATTTATCTCAAAGTGAATCATAAAGTAATCACAATGATCGGTGATGACTCACTTTTATGCATGTTAACAAGCCCTTTAAATTCATTTCAAGCCTCCCACAAAACTTTTCCTCTTTTTCAATCATTTGAAATGAGTCATGGTAGAGTTTAATATTCGTTAGAATGACTTATTTATATCCAATGGTGAGTTATTTGGCTTAATATAAGTCCTCTGTAAGTCTCACTTGAACCACATTTGTATGCTTATAAGTTATATTTTAATCCCACTATAAATCTTCAATGATTCACTAAGATTCTCCTTTTAAATTATTTTAAGAAAAATGTTGTGAGATTCGGTTCATGTATATCAAAGGAATTCAAGTTTATTTCAAGTTTTATAAGTTCACTTGAGTTTGATCCCTATTTTCTTATTTGAAATATGATTTTTAATTTTATTTGTAATCAAGTCTCTTTCAAATTCATTTCAAGTTCATTTATATTTAATTTTCAATTCATTTCTTTAGGACTTTATATTTTATATTTAACTTAATGTTAAATCATTTTTTGTTAAGTCCCAAAAAATTTGATCATATTATTTTGAAACACCAAACCTATTTTTATCTCATCACACTTTATGAGCATGACAAGGTCTTCAAACGAGCATAAAAAAGAAATACACACACACACACACATAAATATATATATATATATATATATATATATATATATATATATATATATATATATATATATATATATATATATATATATAATTTCCACACACATGTTTACATATCCACAATCAGCGACAATAATAAATTTGCAAGCCAATGTAACTGATTAGTGACTTAAAAGCGATGGTACTTAAGGCTGATTTTTTTTTTTTTTGGTGTCCTAATGAGTTAGAATGGAAATAAGACCATTGAGGGGTTCAATTGAATTCTAGAAGTAAAATTAGATTAGGAGATAGGTGCGTTAATTGCTATTTTGACAACTAAGCAAAGGAGTGAAGAAGAATGGTCTCTCAAGTAACTTGTTGGAGTAGCAAACTAAGAGGAAAGAAATGGAAAAATGCCAGAGATTGAGAGGAACCCGTTTAATGATTGAGTTCCTTCTCACGGCTATGATAAAGGGAATGATCGAAGAGAGATTGTGTGGCCTACTGGAATAATAAATCGAGAGGAAGAGGAAAGATAGATGGGAGAAATGCTAGAGAGGAACCTTCATGGTGGAAGAATTGCCTCCCGGTAGCCGCCGTTCATGAGAAGAAGAGGCCAGAGAAAGGTATGGGGCTTACAGTTTGAGGGAGATCGACGGGTTGAGGCTTGCGACTTGCGATTAGCTTGTGGTTGGTGGAGATGGGATTCTTGCAGCTTGATGGGAGATAAATTGAGAGAGGGAGGGAATTTGGCTTTAGGGATCAAACTGCATGAGAAGGGGGAAAATGAATCAAATGAGAGCTTAGCTTGCGGTTAAGGGAGAGTGAGCGAGAGCTTACGAGATGAAGAACGAATAAGAGAGGTGAGCGTCTGTGTGTGGAGACTGAATGAATCCATATAGAATTGGATGGGAGCCTTTGGTTTGAAGGAATTGTGCTAACGAATGAGAACCAGGGAAAGCAGTTCTTTGTAGTCGAACGGGAGAGGATCGTACTTGCGCCTGATCGAAGATGAGGAGCACGAGAGAGTGTGGAGTGTTCGGCTGGAAGTGAAGACGTTGCCCATGATTCTTTACGGTTGAGGGAGATAGGATGAAGAGGGGATGCTTGCGGTTGAGGGAGATGGGATGAAAAAAGGGGGAAGAAAGGAATTGTGTGGTTCCTTGTGGTTGAGGGAGATAGAGCCAAGAGGGGGAAATGAGGAAGCCTTCGGTTTCTTGTGTTTCGATTGGAGACGGGGAGGGGCTGAATGTGAGAGCTTACGGATTTTAAGAGAACGAACCGAGAGGGGATGGAATCGGGAGTAGGATCGTGCGGGTGAGCAGCACCCATTTTTTTCCTTTTATTATTATTTATTTATTCTAATAAATAAAATAATATTAAGGGTTAACAAATGCCTCCCAACAAATGTGATTTGCGCATGAAGCGAGTGTTATTTGTTGAAAACTGGTTGACCTTTCGTGTCCACCATGAATTTCAAATTACTTCAGCTTCAACAGGTTCACTGAAGAACTCTTTCTTCTGTATCTTTATGGATTTGAATTTCCTCCGACCTTAACTTCATGCTCGACTGGGTTGGATGGAGGAATTGATTTGTTTTTTTTGGGTTATGAAATTCCTTCTATCTTGGCTTTAAGCTTGATAGATTTGATGAAAGATTGACCTGATTTATTCATATTGATTTGTTAGGAAGTGCACGTATCTTCACCCGAGCTTCTTGTGACTTCTAGAAAGGTGAATACAGATGACCTAGCCTTCTAGCTTATATTAGATCTAAAATCTTGAGTTTTCAATCCAACAATGAGTGCTTTAATAAAGTGGATAATAATGAAATCCCTTTAGTTTGCTCATAAGCTTTGTACCAACTTCAGAATTGCTTCTTCAATCTCCATGCTTCATGCTCCATCAGACTTGTTGAAGAAGAGATAATCCTTTCTCTTTTCCTCTTTTTTTCATTTTGTATTGTCCTTGAGATTTTGTCACTTTGCATATCTCTAAGAAATTTTTATATAGTTGTTCTTTTAGGGATAAAACAACTTTTATAATCTTATTTATAGTCCATTAGTCAGCTAAGAGGACTTTTTATTCTGAATCACTTTGATAAGTTAACTTAAGTCAACTTTAGGTAGAATAACTATTATCATCAAACTAGCAAGCGGGGGCTCTACCACTACCGCCTTTTCTTATGACTTGTTGAGTGAGAAGAGTAGTCAGCGACTCGGCCACATTTGGGCATATTGAGTTCGACGGTCAGGACCCACTTAAGTCTTAGACTTGAGCTGTGAACAAACTTGTGCTTTCCCAACTTAACAATATCAAAGTTTACAAATTTGAAATCCTCTCACTTGACTTTTAGAACTATTATAAGTATGGAATGTGAATCTTTCAACTGTAGAATCATCTGTTTATTTAAAGATACATTTTACTATTCGTGATAACAAAAGTATCTTTACTACCAGGAAATTAGAGTAATCAAATGGGGATCTTGGCTCAAAGCATGATGTCTACCCAAATCAGAATATATTCAAGGATCTTATCTTATGGCATGATGTCAACCCATATGAAAATAAAGAAATGCCCCCTATCTTGCATGAAGAATTCTAAAACACATTTGAAAGAATTTTAAGATGGAATTAAACAAATACATCAATATTTGAGTTGATATATTTGCTCTTAAGAGAGATTAATACATAATATTAATTTCATATATATATATATATATATATAATCTAAAAAAATACTCCCAATCTTGCAGGAGGATTTCTATAATACCTCAAAAATATAATTTTCATGTATAATACTTTTGTATCGACCATTAATTGACAACATTGGTCTTTGACCATTTAGGTCAATGAGTTGGTATGTCCCTCCTTGATACACCTTCTCAATGACAAAAGGGCCTTCCCAATTAGGCTCAAATTTGCCACCAAATTTTTTATTAGGAATAATTGATCTTCTCAGCACCAAGATCGATTCCCCTTTTTGGAATGTTTGAGGTCACACTATATGATCAAAAGCCTTGGACATCTTTGCTCGATAAACTTCTAGATTTTGATGAACTTGCAATCTAACTTCATCAAGTACATCAAGTTCCTCCATTCTCAAATGAGCATTTTGATCCTCAGTTAGGTTGTATTGGATGACTACTCGGAGTGATGGCAACTCAACTTCAAGTGGAAGAACTGCTTCAGTTCCAAATACTAATGAATAAGGAGTTGCTTTAGTCGGCATCTTATAGGTAATTTGATATGCCCATAATGCCTCTATCAATTTGGTACTCTTAATTTTAGTGAGGATCTTCTTGAGCAGTTTGACCAATGTCCTGTTGAAAGCTTCTGCCAAACCATTTTTCCTTGGATTATATATTGAAGAATATCGCCAATCAATTTTGTGTTGATTGACGAATCTATAAATCTTTGTACTTTTGAAAGCTGTGCCATTATGAGAAATTATTTGGTGCATCACTCCAAATCTATAGACCATATTATGCATGAAGAAGTTGATCACTCGATCAACAGTAACTTTTTTAAATGGGGTAGCTTCAGTCCACTTAGAAAAATAATCAATCGCCGCTAGAATGAAGCGGTGACCAGCTAATGATAGAGGATCAATCGGTCTAATCACATATGTGCCCCAACATTCAAATGGCCAAGATGCTATTGTTGGGTGTAATAGATTTGGAGGTTGGTGAATTATATTCTTATGTACTTGACATTCATGGCACTTCGCATGATCAATATAGTCTCACCATAGATGGCCGAATAGCCCTCTTTGATTTTATCCATCTTGGGACCTGTCTGATATGCACCACAAAGCCTTTCATGAATTTCAGCTATTACTTTTCTAGCTTTGTCTGTACCTAGGCATCGTAGTCCCATTTATTCAAAGGATCTATGATATAAAGTGTTATTGATGAAAGCATAGCATAACATTCTCTTCTCAATTTGAGTTGCCAATGATTTATTATTTGGTAATTTACCTTCTTTAAAGCAATCGATGAAGGGTTACCTCCAATCATGTGGCTCTTCTACTATAAAGGCTTCCCATTGCCTTTTTGAAGCAATGTCATGCTTAGCTCTTTTTGGTATAACTCCTTGTTGATTTTGGGGAGGATGAGGAGTAACCTGAGTCACTTTTTATTGTGTTAAATTTGATAACCCCTCTACCTACGGGGATTGATACTTTGTTGGCTTTAGAATGCGTCAAGCAAATATCCCGATCATGACATAATCACATTCATACTTGCCATCTCCTTAGTTAATTATGCTAAACAATCTGCTTTGCTATTTGCAGATTGAGAGACTTGAGTTAGTGTGACATTTGCTATTTACTTCATAAGCTCAAGAACTCTCTTGTGATAGAAAGCTAACTCAAGCTTGTTAATTTTATAGATTCCCATTACTTGATTTATAACAAGTTGAGAATCACCGAAAATATGCAAGTTTTGAATGCCAATAAAAATAGCTTCTTCAAGACCTGCTACCAATGCTTCATACTCATCTTCATTATTAGTTCTTGGCTCAGTCAACCAATATGATTGTCTCATTATTCCTCCTTCGTTATGAAGATGATGGATTCCTCTTGTCCTTGGAAATTTAGAGGTTGGACTTGTTTGATCGATGAGGATCCATCAAAGTTCATTTCCCAAATTTGTAATTTTTCTCTTTCATGAATGAGCATAATTTGCTCTTTAGGCAAATCATCGCTAAGAGAAAAGTCCATAGGGAGATGGGATGTGCAACAAAAAAATCTACTGAGATTTCCCCTTTACTGCTTTCTATGAAACGTATGTGATATCAAATTATAAAAGTAATACTGCCCATCTTGCCAAGTGACCTGTCAACGTTGGTCTTGTAATCAAGTACTTCAGCGGATTGATCCTTAAGATGAGTGTAATTTTGTGAGATAACATATAATGATGGAGCTTTTGGACTGCAAATATCAATGTCAAATAGTGCTTCTCTATCGGAGAGTATCTCATTTCTGCTCCTATCAATCTCTGACTGATATAATAAAGAGCATTCTCTTTGCTTTCTTCATAATGTTGTGCTAATAATGCTCCAAGGGACTCTTCTAATGTAGTTTTTTTATAGAATGAGGGGCCTCTCAGGAGTAGGCGCTACAATGATTGGTTGATTTAAGTGGTAGCTTTTAATGCTATTGAAGGCTTCTTGACACTCCTTGTCCCATTTGAATGGAGCATTCATCTCCATCAACTTTGAAAATGTTTGACAATGTCCTGATATGTCTGATATAAATCATCGGATGAATGTAAGTTATCCTTGTAAAGAACGGAGCTGACGCAAACTCTTCGATGGAGGCATCTCCACAATTGCCCTGATTTTAGCAGGATCGATCTCAATTCCTTAATGACGTATAATGTACCTGAGAAATTTTTTAGAGGACACCCCGAATGCGCATTTTAGGGGATTCATCTTAAGATCATATTTTTTGATTTTCTCAAACACATTTCTCAAGTCTTCAAAATGATTTTCATGATTTAAGCTCTTCACCACCAAATCATCAACATAACATTCCACCTTCTGGTGAATCAACTCATCAAAAGGCCATAGCTCTTGGTAGCGATTCTTCAAACCAAAAGGCATGACTGTGTAGAATAAGATGTCAATAGGTGTTCTAAATGATGTATGTATTTCATCTTCAGGTGCCATCTTGATCTGATTATATCTGGATGATCCATCCATAAAAGAAAACATATCATAATTGGATGTATTATCAACCAACAATTCTAATATATGAAGCGGGAAGTCATCTTTCGGGCAAGCTTTATTAAGATCCTGGAAGTCGATACAGATAAGAATTTGACCATTTTTCTTCTTCACAGGCACTATATTAGTTATCCAATCAGGACACTTTTCTTCGCATATGAATCCTTCTTCAATTAGCTTTTTTGTTTCAATGATCACCTGTTCTTCAATTTCTAGTCTCATTCTCCTTGGAGCTTGTTTAATAGACATTGTCTCTAGCTTGATTGCTAACTTATGAACTACTACATCAGAGGATAAGCCTGATATTTGAACATATGTCCAGGCAAAGCAATCCCTGAATTCACAAAGTAGCACTTTTAGCTCTTTGACTTTCTCATCAGGTAGAAGGGCTCTGACGAAGTTGGACGGGGATCATCCTCAGCTGTTAGGTTAATTTCTTTGAGTTTATCCATAGTAGCTATTTGTCCACCATCTTTGAGTTCTTCAGGTGCATGCTTGGCTTCTACTTCTTCATCATTTATAAGAAAAATTTCATAGAGATCATCTTCTTCATCACTATTAATTATGATCTCAGCTTCTATTATATTATAAAAAACTTTATTTTGATGAGATTTATGGATGAACCTAAGACCTTTAGTGAAAAATTTATCACTTCTTCATGATGCTTGAGGACTTCTTTGGCTCCACATCTTGTTAAAGATTTGGGCTGTATGTTTAGTAATTCTACTATAAATTCTAAACTTATGCATCATTTTTTGCAATTTCGATGGATAGTATATTGGTATTCTTATTGGAACCATCTCTTTAGAATCTTCATGTGGAGTATACCAAAAATTAAGTCAGACTCTTGATTTATAAAATAAAGTTTCTATTCGCCACTCACTCAACGCTTTTATCAATGTTATGAACCTTCAGTGGAGTGATTTCTTTGAAGCACTGTTGAGAGATGGGTATAATTTTGAATGAGTCATTTGATACTGCCAAGTGAGCAATCCTTCTTGATGTGACCCTCTGAACCCTATTTTCATAAGTAGATTCAAAGTCATAGTCTAAATCAGAATCACTCTTTGTGATAACATATAGAGGATGGTTGTGATTTGCTATTCCCAACATAAGATCTTCTTCAAAAAAATGTGATTATTGGGAGATCTTGAGTTTGCAATGATTCAGTCATACATTTTTTTGTCAAAGTAAGCTTCATAACTCTCTGGATCTTTGAGAGCATGTATCAAAGTTTCTTGGTGATCTTTTGACATTAAGAGAGCCTCATACACCCTTAATTATGCATGGATCTTTCTCAGATGTGATAGAGAATATTATAATCTATCTTTTCACTTGATCTAGCTTTATTTTAGGATTCATGGGAATGATATCTTCATTGACTTCAATTTGTTTGCCTTTATCTTTATTTGAATTCCCCTTCTTTGATGATGGTGGTAAGATTTTACCACTTCTCAACTGAACTTGAATCACATTATCTTGCTCAGATTCTTTTGAAGTAGTTTCTTCAAATTCACTTTTTATTCCAGAGGATTGACCAAAAAAGTTAAACTCACTTTTCAACTTCATACATTTCATATGTGATCTTGTTGATGAGTCTCACTCTTCTCCGTCTGGAAAACATAAATATTCATCTGAACTATTATCTTTTTGTTGAGTCATTAGACAAAATTCAGATGTTACTCTAGCTCTTCTTTCTTTTATAAGAAGAATTTTGATGGGTTGGTCAGGTCTGTTTGACTACCATTGTAATTTTGGAGTAACTGATGCTAAAGAATATCTGATATCACTTAAATGATTCACCATATCTTTACTAGGCAAAATTCACCATTATCTTCTTTGTCTATCTTAACGATATGGAGTTTAGACATGAAGTCTACAAGTCTAAATAATTATCTTTTTGGTTGGTGGTACTCCTCTAAGTTATTAATAATATTTTTAGTTATGGTTCTCTTCTTGATCTTCTTTTCTTAGCTTTCTTTGACTTATGAGGCCTATGTTTAGTCGACTGCTCCCCGTGCTGTGATGAAGTAGCCTTATCAAAATTCCTTTGAGAATCTAAAATGCTTGGTTTAGGCATTTCTTTAAGTCCAATATAGGTTCAAGTGGTGATTTTCACTTAACACTTGGGACATCTTTTAGCTAATTCAATATTTTCATGATCTTCTTAGAGACAACTATTTCCCATTCTTCAATCTGAATTGATTTTTCTTTCTTTTTGTCTTTAATGGATGATATGGAAGAGGACATAATCATCCTTGTAGACTCTCTTTTTGGGTTGACTAGAACATTTGGATATAATATAATTCACCTCAATATCTTTTCTAATCTTTGAAGACATAGAAATCTTCAATAGGATGACTAATCACCCGATGATATGGACAGTAATTTGGATTGTTGACTTGATCAGCTTCTTCAGGCCTTTTACTTTTTGGTAATTATAGACCAGCTTTGATTGCTTGTCAAAATAATTTAGCCACACTGCCCCTTCTAAAAGAATATTCTTTGTTCATCTTTTCCTTAAGAGATGGTTGTATTAGCTCATCATCTCTTGTTGCTTATTTTGGATGCACTCCACCACGGAAGAGTCCAGATTTATCATTGCCTAAAAAAGAATATTCTTTGTTCATCTTTTCTTAAGAGATGGTTGTATTAGCTCATCATCTCTTGCTTATTTTGGATGCACTCCACCACCTGGAAAAGTTTGAGGTTTATCATTGCCTCCAAATACTAATTTTGGTTGTGTATTAGGATGAACAAGCTTCTTTCCTTTATCATCATTGTATATTGGTTGTTTTCCTTTATCTACATTATAGATTACTCATTTTTTACCACTTGACTTATAGGAAGTGGCATGAGTTTCATTTCTTCTTGAGTTTGAAAGCTTATTTTTCTTTGATTTATTTGTATAGATTTTAGATTTAGGGCGATTTAACTTTTTAAATTTGGCCACCCTATCAAGCAAGTCGTTGAATGTTATAATTGACACCATACATAAAATTGTGCCATTTTATCATCCATATTTCCATTAACAATTAGATCACATGTTCTTCCTCAATTATTGTTCACATTTCATGCTTAGGTAACACCAACAAGTTATGAATTTTGTCACTGACTCATCTTATCTTTTTTTTTAGCAAGGAAATGTTGATCATTATTTTCTTAGTTACAATGATGAACCTTTTCACGAACATTATCTCTAGCTCAAGGTTATGACCGAATCATTTGGCAATTCTGCGTACCACTCAAAAGTAGTTGAGGTCAGGCTGCTGACAAACTGGCGAAAAAGCAATGCATCATTTTCTCTTGTGTTACCACAAGTAGCCTTTAATTGGGCTAGTGTTGCTTTAGATTACCTTGCCCACTAAAAATATTAAATTTTTGGTACTGAGTAACCTTTTGGGTATGACACTTGATGAAATTCTGGTAAGGCACTTACTCACTCACCAAATTTTCACCTATTCGCTATAACCGCCTTTATCTTTTCATTAATTATTATTTCAAGTTGATCAACTATTACTATTCTGTATTACGCTGAATCATCGATTGAAAAGCTAACTATTAACCTCATTTATCACTTCAGATGTAGTATGTACTATAGAAGCTTGAGATATCAGAGTAACTGGTGGTATAGAGGTTATATTATTAGTTACCTATTGATTAACATATGAAATAGGTGCTACATTTGATGTGATATTATTTTCCAACATATTCATCATGATTTTCATTTGTGCCATCATGTCATTCATCTTAGTCCCAAGCTATGAAATTTCTTTATCTTTGGCTTCCATTTGATGTTGCATTTTCCTTTGCTCTCTTGCTAGTGCCACGAAGTCAATCAATACGGCCTCTTCTTCTTCATCTATTTTCTTTTGTTGTTCTCCTCCCTGCCCATCTTCATAGAAAGAACTTGACTATCCTTCTCCTTATGCATTTGGAATAGTTACAGATAATGACGACAGATTGTAAAATCATACCAGTTGATCATTTCTGGTTCAACCATATAAATAGCTTCAACTCCATAACTTCCTTTTCATTTTGATCTTCTTCTTCCACTTTAATAGAGTTTAAAGATCCATCTTCTACTTTCTTTTATGATGACTCCTTCGTAGCATCAAACTCAAACTCAAGTTCAAGCTCGATTCATGTTATTTGATGATGTTGAGTAGAAAGTTCATCTATATGTCTTATCATATAAACAACTTCTACTTCCATAGTCTCTTGTTCATTTTCTTGCACATGAATTTTTGATCGACGCTTCCAATGGATCTATAGTTCATTGTGAAAAACAAACATTTCTTCCATTGGGCGACTGCGATTAAAATCAACTTTCTCTCACGGGGGTGAATCTAATTGATGACGGGATCCCCTAGAGGATTCTCTAGGGTGTTGACCATCATATCTTTTATCAGTGATATTCCTTCTTTTAGGTATCCACTTCTGATGAATTATTTTTGAGGTGGATTTGAATATGTCATCGATGTGTCCCCTCTTTCTTTCTTGAATTTTATCGAGGTCTTGGCCCATATCGCTTCCCTTTCCCCGGACCTTCGGTAGTAGATTCTTGCCAAGTGTCACGATGCTCACTACATGAAGCATACTTAGCTTGATGACTAGTTATCAAGAGATGACAACCTTCTTGGTAGAATCTTAGTATCTTGATCATCGAGGTCTCTAAAATTTTCTTTTCATTAAGCTTTCCTTAACTACTTTAAGAACATTGTGTATTCTAGCGATAATATTTGGTTATCTCACTTGATCGAGCTTGATGATGTTGAGTCCGAAGACGCTCCTCACCAATAGAGCTATTCCTTTTTACTCATTTTAGATTATCAAAGTTGTTACGGGTAAAAATACTCGCTTTTGGTGGTAGTATTGCTTGTTCACTGGGTTGTTTAAATGGGATCTGCTAAGCCCTTAGATCGATTTCTTCTTCTTTGCCTTTTAGTCAATTTGCTTCAATGAGGAAGCCTCAAAATCATGCCTTCGTACAAATGTTTTGGAAATTAGTTGTACTATGAGGCATTAGAGATACAAGATGCTCAATGACAGTTCTCTTCATCACCGGGCTTGATTGACGCCTTTCAAAACTAAAGTTTTATGTCGAGAACTCTTAATGGTTGGTTGGTTGAATTGTGGCAGCATGACGAAGGAGCTTCAAAAACTAAGGCCTTCTGACATGACCTTGGATGAGTGCACCACTGGTGGATACTTCAGGAGTTGCAGCTATAATAGCTGGAAAATCCACGCTACTAAATTGAATGGTAGCTCCAACATCTCCTGTGTTGATGATGATGTTTGCTAAGCAGATGTTTACACCACACTCTAGCTGAACTGTGAAAGGAGTGCTCTGTATATCCATTATGCACAAGTGAAAGATGAGAATTAGTAATTAATAATTATTATTTCACCCCATACGTTCAAAATGTAGAGGTACTATAGAACAAAATTATAGGGTAATAAAAATATGCTCTATAGAATAATTCATTTGACATGAGTTCCGATATATTAGTAATTTGAATTTATTACACATTTAAATCATCATTTTTTTAAATTTTCAAATATTTCATTGCTACTATAGTATGTATATGACTAGTCAAAGGGGAAAGAGAAATCTAGGTGGAATCTCTAAAAATCATGGGCTCCAAAAATTACCGGTCTCGAAGAGAGAGTTTGATTTATGTTGATGAAATTTTGAAGGTAGATGGAATAGTAGATAAGACAATATCTAGAGATTTCACTCAATTTGTGAGGACTTTAAATCTGGGTTCTAGGTTTCATATGTGCAAACACCTAATTTATTACCCTCTAATGCTAAGAGAGAACTTTAATGCTAATGTTAGATCGTTAAATGCATAGTAGAAGAGTAGTGTGGGTTTAAAATTTGGGGTTTAGAATTTATGAAATTCACCATTATTTAACTTAAAGCATATGGTTGGTGGAATGATGACGCGCTGATCTAGATCTTATGGTTTTGTCATCCTGCTTGGTCCCTACTTAGATAGATAGTAGACTCAACCTAACCGAAGGATCCTTGTCAGCATCCATGGGTTGCATCATCCAAGTAATCCTTATAGACCTGGGGTGGTGTTTATTAAAGGAGACGATATTAAGTCTACCTTAGCTAATAGAAGGGCTTTATTCCTATCAAATATACCCTATGATTCATAACTCAAAGTCGAGCCATTGGGGAACATATGGGCTTGATCATAATATAATGGTGCCATTTGAACAACCACCCAATCGAGGACTGGTCATAACCGCATCATATGTGGATACGGGCCAAACCATGCATGTGAGACATGGGCCACATCTTTATTGGCATGAGATTATTTGAGTTTGAATATAGTGATTTATTTTACTTGACATTAGTTCTTTTGTGAGCTAGAGTTTTCTTAATATCATCCCCAAAAAATGATGGAGAATGGGTGGATGAATTGTTTGCTTTAAGTATTTAAATAATGAATTTTATTTAGTTTAGATTTTTACTTAGTTGAAATTTAGTTTTATAATGAATTAGTTTAGAGGCCAAATATCTTTTGATGATAATATCCCATCCGATTGAGATTTTCAATCAACGCTACCATTGGGTATATAAGTATGCTTAATCATTTAGTTTATTATTTCATTCTCACTCTATTATTTAATAATAGAGGATCAGATCTAGATTTATATTTCAAGTATTTTGAATTTGAGAATATTGAATATAATATCATAAATATTTTGATAATAGTCTATTTGATCAATCAATTCAAATTTATTATGGGTAGACCTTGTCAACTCTACTTGCTTAGAGGATCGAAATTATGAAGTAAAAAATTCTTTAGGAGATTGATATCATACTCACAACTCTATTATAGGTATAGAAGATTGGATCTTATAATATAATGCAATTTAAGTTCATCTAGAAGTTGATCACTAAGTAGACCCCAACACTATTTCACACATGAGATTAAGCTACGTGATCAAATTCTATGGAGTTGAATATTTATCTCTTTCATTAATTTGAATTAGCATATGGAGCCATTCATTGGCTTACATGCATATAGTCATAAAGTATTGAATCAATTTCATCATTCTTTTTTTTAAACCTACGCAGATCCTCGGATAGAAAGTTTAAGTGCTTGGTATGAGTGTCAGGGCCTACATGGATGTTTGTAATTATGGTAATTTTATTTATAAATTATGAGATTAATTTCATATTTATTTAATCTCAACTTAGCCTGCGCAGCCTTTTCAGATATTAAAATTTACACTTTAAATCTCTATGTCTGAGCACATGTAGGTATCTCATTTATAAAATTTACCTTCTGTCTGCTTGTATGAAGAATTACAGATCCGATGGCATTTAATACATTTTAGACTTATATTACAATTTGGAATAGCATATCACGATTCATATTTTCTTCTTTAGTAGTTGAGCTTGAGAGATTCATATCTATTTCTTATGCTTATTAATAAGCCTTAAAATTTATCACATACTTCTAATGAATTATTTGACTTCTCTCAACTAGGTTGAAATGAATTGTGAGAAAGTCTATTATTCAGTAAAGGACTTGTTGCACTTAATAATGAGTCATTGAGGCTATCTAAGCATATGTATAATTCGTTATGGATTCAACTATGTTTATTCCAATTCACTGATATATATATGGTTCAACCATTTGAAGCAACACTTATGATTTGTGCTTTGTTGAACCACTTAATCAACCTCCTTAATTTGTGAATGCACATTTAAGCTTCTTATAAACTTCAGATAGCTAAACTATGTACTCATATAAAATCTTTTTATTTATTTCAAAGTGAATAATAAAGTAATCACAATGATCAGTGATGACTCTCTTTTATGCTTGTTAAGAAGCCCTTTAAATTCATTTCAAGCCTCCCACAAAACTTTTCCACTCCTCTGAATCATTTGAAATGAGTCATGGTAGAGTTTAGTATTCATTAGGATGACTTATTTATAACCAATGGTGAGTTATTTGGCTTAATATAAGTCCTCTATAAGTCTCAATTGAACCACATTTGTATGCTTATAAGTTATGTTTTAATCCCACTATAAATCTTCAATGATTCACTAGGATTCTCCTTTTGGATTATTTTAAGCAAAATATTATGAGATTCATTTCATGTATATCAAAGGAATTTAAGTTTATTTCAAGTTTTATAGGTTCACTTGAGTTTGATCAGTAATTTTTTATTTGAATTATGATTTTCAATTTTATCTATAATCAAGTCTTTTTCGAATTCATTTCAAGTTCATTTATATTTAATTTTTAATTAATTTATTTAGGACTTTATATTTTATATTTAGCTTAATGTTAAGTCATTTTTTTTGTTAAGTCCCAAAAATTTGACAAAATTTTGATAGCATTTTTGCATAGAGGGCTGCATCGAACAATTATCTGGGCCTACTCGTCACACCTTGATGAGTGTGACGATCGGTGTTTTGAAATAGCTTGACCAATTTTCATTTTGTCATGCCCTGATGAGCATGACGAGGTCTTCAAACCTGCATAAGAAATAAATACATACATACATACATACATACACACATACACACACACAACACACACACACACACACACACACACACACACACACACACACACACACACAATCTCCACCCACATGTTTACATATCCACAATCAATGATAATAATAAATTTGCAAGCCAATATAACTGATTAGTGACTTGAAAGTGATGGCACTTAAGGCTGATTTTTTTTGTGTCCTAATGAGTTAGAATGGAAATAGGACCATTGAGGGATTCAATTAAATGCTGAAAGTAAAATTAAAATAGGAAATTAGTGTGTTAATTGTTGTTTTGACAACTAAGCAAAGGAGTGAGGAAGAATGGTCTCTCATGTGACTTGTTGATGTGGTAAACTGAGAGAGGGGGGAAAGAAATGGGAAAATGCTGGAGACTGAGAGGAACCCATCTGATGATAGAGTTCCTTCTTGGCTGTGGCAAAGGGAATGATCGAAACAAAGATTGTGTGGCCTATTGGAGTAATAAACTGAGCATAAGAGGAAAAATAGATGGGAGAAACACCAAAAATTGAGAGGAACCTTCCTGATGGAAGAATTGTCTCCCGACAGCTACCATTCTTGAAAAAAAAAGGTCAGAGAAAGGTATGAGGCTTATGGTTTGAGGGAGAAGTTGAGACTTGGTCACATTCAGGTTGGTGGAGACAGATTCTGTACTTGATGGGAGATGAACCGAGAGGAGGTCAGCCAAGATCAAGCATTCATGAGAAGGGGGAAAATGAATCGAAGAAGAGTCTTGGCTTGAAGGAAAATCGGTGGGAAATAGTGAGAACCAGATAGAGAGCTTTGGGTTGGCTGAAAAGGAGAGCGAACAGAGCTTAGGGGATGAAGCATGAATGAGAGGTCTCTGTGTGGAGACAATGAATCCTATAGATTGGATGGGATCTTTCAATTTGAAGGAATCAAATAACAGATGAGAACCCAAAGAGGAAGGGCTTTCAGTTCTTTTCAGTTGAGGGAAATGGGAGAGTGGGATCGTCTTGCATGATCAAGATGGGAGGATGAGAGAGTGTGGAGCATTTGGCTGGGAGTGAAGATGATGCCCACCATTCCTTATGGTTGAGGGAGATGGGATGAAGAGGGGATGCTTATGGTTTTTGCTTGCGGTTGAGGGAGACGGGAAGAAAAAAGGGGGAAGAAATGAATCATGCGGTTCCTTGCAGTTGAGAAAGATGGAGTCAAGAAGGAGAAATGAGGAAGCCTTTGGTTTCTTGCCATTCGATTGGAGATGGGGAGGGGGCGAATGTGAGAGCTTGTGATTTTTAGGAGAACGAACCAAGAGGGGTTGGAATCAGGAGTGGGATCATGTGTGTCAGCAGCACCCATTTTTTATTTTTTTATTTATTCCAATAAATGAAATAATATTAAGGGTCAACACTTAGTTGCTAAGATGCCAACAATTTGTATTTTCCTCACCACTGCTCTCCACAATAATTGAAATATTGAATGATTAGATGTGTCTAATGCCTTTCTCCACGACCACTTGTGGAAGACCTCTACATGTAGCAAACCTATAGGTTTCAATGATTTTAAATTTTCCAACTATATATGTTGTCTTCATAAACCATATGTGGAATCAAGCAAGTACCTCTTCTGGTTTGCTACTCTCTCACACAATGGCTTCATCAATACATATTTCACACAAACTCAGAGACTCTCTTACCATACAACCATCACAATATACACATGTATTTTCTCATTTATTCAGAGGTATTCTTCTTATAGGTAGTGATAACCCTTCCATCTCCAAATTGATAAAGCATCTCCATACAAAATTTAGCATGAAGCTTGTTAACCTCACATTTAGAGTGAGGATGACTACCCTTATCCTAAATCTAGGAATCTTCTAAACACTAAGATTTTCCATATCAAGTTAATTAACCAAATGTGCGTTTTGAAAATTTGCCACTGATCTCTCAATGAAGAGAGTAGATTAAATGTCGATCAAATTTTTAAAAGGTAGATGGAAGAGTAAATATGACACTTCCCAAAAATTTCTCCCTCATTTTGTGAGGACTTTAGATATGGTTCTAGGTTTCAATTACTCCTCTCAATGCTGAGAGAGAACTTTCGATTAAAGCTAGTCATTAGTTCACTAATTGCTTAGCATATAGTAGTAGCATGTAGAGTATAAAATTATGAATTTATAAAATTCATCATTTTAACTTAAGCATGGTAATGATGCCCAATCAATATCCCATCTATCATCACGTATGGTCCCTAGTCTACTTAGTCAGAGGAGGTAGTCCACCCAACTTAATGAAGGATTCTCCATTGATGTTTGGAGACAACAATCATGTACTTGAGATGGAGAGAGGAACCATCCCCAATGGAGTCGCAAGAAAAATTTGTGGTGTTTATTTTTGGATTGGTTGTGGTTGTTTAGTTTTCATTTCATTTAGGGGGGAGACACCACACAGATTTGAGGGTGTACTTATTAGAGTGATAGGGAATGACATTGAGGAATAATATACTATCTCGAGAGATAGAGGCACTATCCTACAATGGACCTAATCACCTAATAAGGACTCCTAACACATGATGGGTCTTCGAATGTACCAAAGATTTTTTCCTTACTTTACATGGATCAATAAAGTAGGATTTATTTAAACTAGATCATGAAGTTTCCTATGGGGGAAAGCCCTCATAGTTAATTACATCTTAAGGGAAGTAAATCCCTTAAGAATACTCTTGATTAAAGTGTTTATTGCCTCCAAAGAATTCAAAGATACTATCAATAAATTGGTTGTATTTGGAAAATCAAATGGGATAGATCGAAAGGAGAGATTTATTATCGAAGGCTAAAAGATGATAAGTAGGGGATGCTCATAATACTAGGAGGCCTAGTGAGCATCCCAAACTATCCTATAGTTGGGCTTTATATATTTGAAATTGAAGAGAGTTTATATGTTTGAGTTGATATTTTATTAGAAATCTAGGACTTATGATTCCGCAACACAAGATTGTGGAAATGCCTAAGAGGTGAGGATTTATGCTAGTAACCCTATAGGAAAATAACAACCTTAGATCCTAAATCTAGGGAGCCTTGACGAGGGCCAAAACACGAACTAAATCTAAGGCAAACATAGGTATATCATTTACCTCCATAAGAGAGAGTAAATCACTCGACTGCTAGACTTATTACTACTTGGAGTGGCAGCCACCTAACTCCTCCTACACTTTAAATCCATGTAGGAAAGTCTTATGCTTTGCAAGATGGCTAGGTTGTTATTATTTAGGAAATAAACTAAGTCCTTAAACTCACTCCCTAAGAGACTGTGAGCATGAAGGGCTGCTAACTTAAATCTAATGCAAATTTTATCAAGTTTTATTTGATTTGGAAGCCCTCTTGTTTGTGGAATAATATGACATGCATGATATTACACATACAACATCCACCTAAGGGTTTCTAAGTCTTTTATTATCTAGATTTAATGAAGGCTTTTTTTGTGAGGTTATGAGTTATTTTAAAAAATTTAGTTATGAATTATTAATTTGGGTAGAAAGATTAATTTTTTATCTTAGGAGCCTAATCGCATCCAAGCCATACAACAATCACCAATTATAAATAAACTATGAAGAGGCATGCTTTTTCTAATGCACAAGCTAAACAAAATATCAAATAATTTTATAAGCTATCGCCGAAGAATAAAAGACTGGTGGTACTGCATTACCTAAAAGAAATGTGGGTAACTGAAGCTCTACCCTTATATAACAGATTATAAAGAATAATTATAATTAGAAATGATGAATATTATGGGTCTTCATTCTTCATTCTTCATTTCTTCCTTCATTCATTCTTCACTTGATCTCTTCATTTCCTTCTTTCTTTGGCTTGATTTGATTTTTGATTAGACTTTCTCCAAAGGGATCATATGGTATATTAGATTTGGTCTTATAACTAATGCTCATCTCAATCTCCCATAACATTCATCCTAATCATAATGCAAAATTACATTAAAAGAAGGAAAGTAAATCTTGCTACACCTGCAAGACAAATGTTACAAAAACATACCATACAACAAGCTTACATGAATAATTTGGACTTATCACCCCACACATGGGTAACCAAGTCCACCTATCTTAACTTGGGTTATGCTTAGGGATATAAGCATGTAAAAGCATTTATATTCTTATTACATGAGCCTCTTAAGCACAAGCTCTAGAGACATGATTAGGCTAATATCGCCTAACATCCGCAGAATACACATACACCCTATCATCCAACCTAATATTACATCACAAAATAAGCATACATCAAACTATACACTGCCCTAACATAAAACTAGTAGTGGTAGCTTAATCTAATGTGTGTGTTTGTGTGGTATGTCCTAACTAGGCTTTAGGGTTATAATTTTGATAAGTGCGAAATATTTATTTTATAAAGGGTTGATTTCTCTTTTAGTGATTTAATTGGTTTGGATACTTTACTTAGTGTGTTCTTTTGTTTGATATGACCTACACTTAGCAACTAAGTGTTATAAAGAGAAGACAGAGAGGGGACCTCTCCTTCATCCCTACCCTAAGTCATTTTTAAGGTAATTTAATTAGCTTAGTTCTCTTTAGTGAATGATTTATTATGTGTTTTAATTAATCCTAAGTTTAGGTTCACATTAAATAAGCTCATTCAATGAGAAATACATCTTATGGTTAGTTGGGATGGATTATTATCACATAACACATGATCATTTATTTCCTTCCATAATGTACATTTGCATATGATTAAATCATAAGCATACATATACATATAATATATATTTTTAGCATACTTGAATAATGAATGCAAAGAAATGTGTTTGAAATTTAAATATTTCATTTGATTGAATTATGAGTGCATGTCTTTTAATAGAAAAAGAGTGATTTTTAATCCATTAGTTAGATACACATTCATGTACAAAAAATTTTAAGTGAGTATGTCATTATTTTTGCATCGCAGGGTGCAAAAGACCAACTTAGTACTTAAAGTCTCAGCCCATGGGGTGTCCCTAATTAAGATACCACTTTTCTTAGATACAAATGTATAAGCAACTATAAAGATAGGAAAACACATGCAAAAGTTATATTTTGATTTATTTATTTATTCTTATTCATTCACATCATACATACATATGTATAAGAGTTGTGATTATGGTGTCATTATTTTTTGCACAAGGGTGTAATATAAGACCATTTATACTTTAAAGCCTTAAAAAAATTGGGGTGTCCCTAATTAATATACCAATTTTCTTAGATACATACAAATGTACAAAAAGAATCAAAGGAATAAGAAATCATGCAAGAAGTCAAAATTCACAATGATTTACATGTGATATGAAATTCTTCCTAAGTCTTAACATGACATGCATGAGTAGATTTAGGCAAAAGTTGTGTTCTTTTCAAATGAACTATATATTTGTAAATCCTACGTGAATCTATGTAAGATATGGAAAGAGAACTTCATATTGCATATCTCATATTATCATCACATGCAAATTTATAGATATTTGTAATTAACATCACTTCATTTATAATAATTGATTTATAGGCTTTTAAAAATAACTTTTGATTTAACAGTAATAATAGCCACCTATTTTTTTAATTTAAATCAACACATTACAATTTGACATAAAAGAAATCATCTTTATTTGATTAATTTGACATGAATGCATGAGTACAAGTAGCATACATTTAGCATGATTGGAAGGAAATAAAACAACACAAGCTTGTGATTTCATTCAAATTCAACTGGTAAGGATAATCAAACTAAATAAGGCTATTTAAAGAAAACCAAAGTTCTTTAATGTCATTTCATTTTCATATTTGATTTGATTTAGGAAATGTGAAAGAAGTTTGCTAATCCTAATCCTATTCCCCATTAATTAATTTGATTTAGTGAAAAAAAAGAATTAGATCTTTTATGTTTTAGTATGAATTAAATGAATTAATTAACCCTTACATCACCTTAAGTTAATTAACTAATTAATGATGAGCCAACATGATATGTAACCACATGAAAAATAAATTTGCAATGCTCTTAAGAAGTTTTAGGCTAGTTATATCTTCAAAATGAGCCAAAATCACTATTCAAAATAAGCCAAAATCACTATTCAAAATAAGCCAAAATCACTATTCAAAATAAATTAATATTAATTTTCCTAGATTCTATTCTGAAATATCTTCAAAATGAGCCTAGTTATATGTTTTTTGGATTTTTCTATAGTTAGTTATGATTTTTAGAAGTTTTAGGCTTACAAATGAATTAATTAGCCTTAATTAAAGCCATAATCTCATCGGGCCATGTGGCAGCTAACATGACACATTGACATGGCATGCTTTCCATATGACACGATGGGATTTGCTATTTATGTTGTCACATCCATGTGATGACTCAGATGGCAGCATACGCGGTAACTCCGTGGACCGTCTGATCTAAGATTGGACAGCCACGATTAAACTCGTAGTTTCGAGGGATCAATCAAAGGCACTAAGCGTAATCTGATCAGAGTTGTCCATTCTGATCACATGGGATGGACAGCCCATGATGTATCTTCTCGATCACAACAATGGCTGTATCGACATCGCCGATCCGAGCTCACTGAGCTCAGTTGGAAATGAAAATGATCCCACACCTTCGGGGAAACACAACAAATAAATCCAACTATGGAAAATAAGTGACATGATAATTTCTTTCACAAAAGACCAAGTTATTTTCATTCAAGGATCAGTTTCAATGGCATATCTCACCAGAGCTTATGACCGGCGGTTCCAACGATTGAAAAAGCTTCATTTGGTAGAAATAAAGCTCTGTTGGGCCACATGAGCCTTGATTTGGTGTAGTTTGCTTGGAAGATCAATCGACTAGACGTATGTGATCAGGCTTGATCGAACTCACTCCTCCCGCAGCTTGGAAGCTTGGGAATTGATTCATTTGTGCTCGACTAGGTATGGTGATGGTGTGGCTAAGAGGAATTGAGATTTGATTAGATGAAGGGAGTATTGCTCGAAAGGGTTGTGTCCTATTTTTGTTTTGCTCGGGGAAGAGAATGCCGATTGAGGAGGGCTTGGGATCACTTGGGAAGCTCTGTGGGATTTCAAAAATGCCTTATGGACTCAAAGCTCTCCAATTCCTACAAAATCATGCTTGAAATGAGGGAGTATACCCCTCAATTCATAGAGAAGGATAGATGATCATGTACGCACATTTTATGCTAAATTATCACCGTCCGGCCACCGGACTTGTCTCCATCAAGTCCAAGTGGAATGGTAGGGATGGGAGATGTGATGGGAGGCTGCCATGGATCCATTGTGCAAGGTTTGCAAAGCTTGGATCCAATAGGTGCTCGATTTGGGTTGAAGGTGAGCCAACTCACCTCCCAAAGGTCCATAGCCAACCTAGAGTGGGTTAGGTGGACTAGATGGGTCAAGGGAAGGTTCTATGGAGTGCTAAGGGGCTGCCATGGGGATGGGATAGTTGACTTAGCTTGGATCCATTGGTTTTGAAGTTTAAATCCCATGGTTTGATGGATAATCCCCTTGGTGGGGTTCACTTGGCTTTGGGAGGTGCTGACCTAGGGTGAGTTTAAGTTGAGTTAGATCAGCCCAACAAGGTTCCATATGTTGAATTTGAGTGGTTTGGCTTAGATTGGTCAAATAGGTTTCATTTGGGCTATGTTGGATTGGGTTGACTAATTGGTCAAATTGGGTCAAACCAAGGCTTGGTTTAGGCTCATATGATGATTTGGGATGTTTTGGTTTAATTAATTTGGATTGGTTTGGGCTAGATTTGGATTTGACTCATTTGGGTTCAAAAGGGTCAAATTAGTAAGTTGACCAATTTGACCAATTTGACCAAATTGAGTTGGGTTAGGTGTTGAGTCAAGTTCAATTAGTTGATTAAAAATGATTGTAGGCTATGGTTTAGTTTAATTTGAAATTAATTTGAATTTTAGCCATTTTGACCTTCTAGGTCAGTTTGGGCTAGGTTGGGTCAAGTTGACAAATTGGTCAACTCAGGCTAATTATGGATTTGGTCAAGTTCAATAAGTGATTTGGGATGAACTTGACAATTGGTTGCAACCAATTTGGATTAAATCATGATTTGACCCATTTTGACTTTTTAGGCCAATTTGGGTCAATTTAGGTCAAATGGATAATTGGGCTTGGTTTGGCTGAAGTGAGGGTTTGGTCACATTCAATCATTGATTAAGAGTGGGTTGGAGTTAATGGTTTCAATCAATTTGGCATATGGTGGATTTTGGCTAGTTTTATTTGAGCTAAATGTTGACTTGGACAAAGGATAGGTTTGACTTGGTTTGACCTAATCCAAGGCAATTGATCACCATAGGGTGATTGTTGATCATGATTGAAGGTTTAGATGGGCTTGGTTCAATCCAATTTGGGTTGGATTGGAACTTGGCTCAAAAAGGTCTTTTAGGTCACTCTAGGTCAAGTGGACCTAAATGGGTCAATTTGATCATGGCTTGATTCAAGTTTGGTTGAACTCATACGTTAGCCTAGGATTGAAATATAAATCCAATTGCAATTGGTTTGGAGCCAAATGGGTTTTGGTTCATATGATAATTTCAAGTCAAAAGGGTCAACATGGGCTTGACTTGGGTTTAGTTTGATAATCATGGTTTATGTTTATATTTGAGTCAATGATTGTAGGAATGATTGAATTATGAAGTAATCCATGAGTTTTGGGTTGATTTGGGTGTCATTTAGCCAAGTTCAAGAATTTGGCTAAAAAGGCTAAATTTGGAAATCTAATCTGATTTAGGTTTGGTTTTGGTCATTTTGATTTATATTTTATTTATATTTTTGAATATAAATGAAGATATAAATGGTTATAGGAAAATTCATTTGAATTTGGAGTGATTTAGAAGCAATCTTGACCAAGTTCAGGAGTGTAGGTCAAAAAGGCTAACTTGGGTTTTGATTTGGTTTGATTTATTTTCATTTGATTTTGGTGGTTTGAACTTGGATTTCATTTATATTTGTGAATATAAATGAAGGAATGATTGACTTATAAGGAAATCAATCAAGTGTATGAAGGTGGTTCATATTACTTAGAAGAGATTTTGGGGTTTGAATTTGGTTTGATTTCAATAATTTGGAGTGGATTGGATACTTGAATCAAGATTTGATTTGAATCTTGGTTTGAATTGATCTTTGAGAAAATTAATTGAATTGGTATTTGATTTGATTTGGTTAAGGCTAAGTCCATAAGATGAAATCAAAGGGCTTAGGAAAGGTTTTGGAACTTGAATTTGGTCATTAAGAAAATCAATTGAGTGTGGAATTGATGATCTTGGATTTGAATTTGAGGTTGAATTTAGTTATTAAGAAAATTAATTGAATTGATTTGGAAGATGGGAGCTAGGATATGGTTTAGGCTATAGGGTAGG
Source organism: Cymbidium sinense (assembly GCA_021442155.1). Taxonomy (NCBI): domain Eukaryota; kingdom Viridiplantae; phylum Streptophyta; class Magnoliopsida; order Asparagales; family Orchidaceae; genus Cymbidium; species Cymbidium sinense. Next base: position 88,044,433 of record CM038224.1, read on the forward strand.
CAAGTCCTCCTAAATCCCTAAGGCACAACCTATTCCTATGGCCAACTCTTCTAAGTCTCTAGGGTTAGGTTAAGTGTTCACCTAATCACTAGAAGTGTCTTAAGACTATGAAACTCTTAGTGTATACAATATTCCTAGATCAATGATGAGGATGTTGAAGCTCACTCCAAAAGTGAGGTAAAAAAAGGGTGCCCAATAGGTGTGGTGTAACTAGCAAGATACACCAAATGTGTTTGATTTTTGTGATTTTGAAAAGAGGATCTTTACTTAACAAATTTATGTATGCTAAATGAAAATCCAAATGTGTTTGATTTTTATGATTTTGAAAAGAGGATCTTTACTTAGAAAATTTGGGTGCTGAATAAAGGATCCAAATATGTTTGATTTTTGTGATTTTGAAAAGAGGATCTTTACTTGGCAAATTTGGGTATGCTAGATAAAGAATCCAAATG
>CM038224.1:88044984-88240666 GCA_021442155.1 Cymbidium sinense
TCATATCAAAAGACTACGAAATAAGAAATATGCTTATTAGAGAATTACATTCAACACCAGTAGGAGGACATTGGGGAATTAAGAGGATAGGGGCCAGAATTAATCAACAATTCTACTGGGAAAAGATGAAGCAAGATATAAAACACTTCATAGTCACATATCCAGTATGTCAATAGATCAAATATGATACTCAAAAACCTGCAGGGTTACAACAACCCTTACCTATTCCAACAGTCATTTAGGAGGAAGTATCAATGGATTTTATCATAGGTCTACCCAAAGCCCACAACAAAACTGCTATACTAGTAGTAGTAGATAGACTTTCAAAGTATGCTCATTTCTCGACCCTTCCAACTTGTTTCTGACCACCTACATAGCTCAAACTTTCATTTGGACATAGTTAAACGCATGGAATTTCACAAGCAACAGTTTGAAGAGATCCTATCTTTATGAGCAAATTTTGGCAAGAATTATTCAAATTTAGTGGAACAACATTAAGCCATATCTATCATCCTCAATCGATGGCCAAAGAGGTAACAAATAGAACATTAGAACAATACCTAAGTTTTGTCTTAGAGACACCCAGAAATTGGCTACAAATCCTCCCATGGGCAGAGTTTTCCTATAATACATTCATTAACACTTCCACAAAAATGACTCCTTTCCAAATAATATATGGCAGACTACCACCTAAAATTATACCCTACAATGGCAATACAGCTACCAATATGAAAGTAGAAACATTACTACAACAAAGGGACATTGTATTACAGCAACTGAAGAAAAACTTATAAGAAGCTCAGAATAGAATGCAACAAATAGCAAACAAATACAGAAGGGAGCTTCAGTTTAATATAAATGATCTGGTATTAGTTAAATTACAACCATACAGACAGATATCAGTGTCAAAGAAACCATACACAAAGCTGCAAAGACAGTATTATGGTCCTTTTAAAGTTCTACAGAAAGTAGGAACTGTGGCTTACAAAATAGACCTTCCAGAAACAACAAGGATTCACAATGTTTTCCATGTCTCTAGACTTAGGCAATTCAGACAAGATTTAAAATTCATCCCACCATATTACACTCAATTCAAGGGCATCCCACAGTGGACCAATCAAGATTTTAGATCAGAGGATAAGAATACAAGGAGACAGACCAATCACAGAAGTCTTAATACAATGGGAAGGTATCCTAAAGCAGAATTCTTGGGTGGAAATTAAGGAATTCAGAACCTTTCTTGACTTTGACCTTGGGGACAAGGTCAATGTGTGTGTGGGGAGTAATGATATGACTTCATATCCTCAAATAGACAATAGAGGCCAAAGGGAAAGAAAAATTCTAAGTTGGCTAAAGAACTTCATAACATAAACATCAATAATTACTCAGGACAGTAAGGAGAGACAATAACAACCTTACAGATACTAAACAAACAGAACTAATAAACAGCCAGACCTTACAAATACTAAACAATTCTAGAGAAGATAAACAGAAGAAAATTATTACAAGTATACTAATTCAGAGCACAAATAATTATAATTATTACAGACTACAAATAGACAAAGTGTTCAGAATAGCACCAGGACCAAAGAACAGCTAGAATGGCAACAAGCTGCAACAGCATTAAAAACCCAAAGTATCACCACAGAAGGACATCACAACTGAATATAGATCCTTCCAGAAAACCCTGCAGCAGTTATCAATAATAGAACTTTAATCAGAACCCAAGAATCAAGAGTTGAAATAACAATATAACAGTTTTCTATTATTTTGTAACAGAATGAGTAAAATAATAGAATCTATCAGAAATCAAGAATGATCCAGCAGTTGTCAATTAAAGAAATTAGATCAGAACTCAAGAATCAAGAAACCAAATAACAAAATAACAGTTTTCTATTATTTTGTAACAGAATGGAGGAAACAACAGAAGCTATGAGGAAATAAAGAAGCTCGACAACTAAACCAACTCATATCCCAGAGAGACAGAAGTAAGCAACAGGGAATAAATGATCGATTATGGCATTAGTTACTCTTATAAAGAAAGCTTAGATAGGGGTTAGAAAATAGTATAAATAGGGGATAAAAGAAAAAGAGGTAATCAACATTTTATCAAAAACATATCTTCTTCAAGCTTCTCTTCTTCTCTTCATCTTGCTCTTCTTTTCTCGGTTATCTCACGAACCGCCATCCTCGCGTAACCCTAGGGTTTCCCTTTCCTCTGCTCTCAGCTCTCACCCCTCTCAGGAGCGTCAACGGCTCGAATGGTCGAAGAAACAAAACAAAAGGCAGATTAAAGATAGCTTCTCCCCGAAGACTAATCTCATGGCCCAGAGACCGCCACCGCAACTCAAATCAAAGGCATAGATTCAATCCCAAGGAACACAAATTGAGGCACCGGATCAAGCCGATGGATTAGCAGCGCGTGTAATCCACTAATTCCATTAGGATCCAGCTGATTAAAGGAACACATCCAAGGGCCAAAAGAAACCAATCCATCCACGGTTCAAGACTCACTCAAGAGAAACTTATCCAGTGATTAGATCTAACGACTGCATAAAAAGGCTAAATCCACGGTTCAAAAGCATCGATAAATCCTTCCATATTATCGAATCGGTTGAGACCACTCGGTGAGTCGACTCACCAACTCAAGCCTACTGGACTCAATTCAGTGAACCTCGGGTGGGCCCCAAATCATACTAGGTCATGAGGCGGTTGGAGGATTTGTGACCGTGGATGGAACTCCCTTATAGAGGATTGGCACAGAGTATATGGTATAACATTTATGTGGGACCAATTTTGAATGAAAGGTTGGTAGTGAATGTATTGGGATTGGTGTTGGTGTAGGAGTGAAGGAGCCGGCCAAGTTGGAGGAGAACAGATCGGTGCATGGCGTTGTGATTGGGAGATATAGTAGAAAGCGTGAGGAAGTGATTAAAGAGGAGAGAAGGAGAGCTTTGATTAAGAAGAAGGCACATAAGGCTATGCAAGTAGGTGGGTCATCGTATGAGAACATCAACAAATTGATTGAGTTTGTGATCCGAACAACAAGAGACAAAAAGTTGCTGCCTATTGGTGAAGATCTTGATAAAAAAGAAATTTATTGAAGAATGAATTACATAAATATTTTAAAAAATAATAAATGTCAAGCAGTGTGAAGACAAATAAGATATATCATAGTGATAATAATCTGATGCATGATTTTATTTGGGTGTCAGCTGGAATGATATTGGTTTTGAAAATTATTGTTATGGGTCGATGATCAAATCTCATATGTATTAATTTTGGGTAAAATTTTTAAATTAGGTTTAATCTTAATCTTAATTAGCAATTTAGGCTCGAAATTTTTTTTTTAACAAAATAGGTCAAGTATCCGTTGAGCGGATGACTTGCGCTAACGTGGCATCCGCGTGATCCTCGTTAAGACTTTTTTTTTATTTTTTATTTAAAAAATTAGGCGATTTTGTATTTTATCGTTGGAGTCATAGATTGGAATTGAGTGAATTTAATATCATTGAAATCGTAACAAAATTTTCTACAACTTTCATGTTGGTCAAAATTTAAGATTGTGGCCGTCGTGGCGGTTTTTGAATCTGGCAAATGAGCCAAGCTGAAATTTAAGCATTTCGTATTTTGCGTGTCAGTCATCGATGCGAATTGAGCAAACTTGGTTTCATTGGAATCATAACAAAATTTTCTACACTTTCATGCTTTTGAAATTTATGATTATGTCAGAATCTGAGCAAACATTGTTGCCAGTTGAAACTTTGAAGAGAAATTTTGGAGCAACTTGGTATCGGACATGTGTAAATTTCAAGCATAAAAGTTATAGAAAATTTTGTTACAATCGATGATACCAAGTTGCTCTCGACTTTTGTATGAGATACAAATGACATTAATTTCAGCTTCGCTCATGATTTTGCCGATTCACAAAACTGTTGTGTATGGCCATAATCTTAAATTTTAACCAACATAAAGTTGTAGAAAATTTCATTCAATATACCAAATTTGCTCAATTGACATCGTATGACTAGATATGCACAAAATCTGAAAATTTTTTTAAATAAAATAAATTATTAGTTGAGCGACGGATGATGTTGCGTGTAGTCATCCGTTCAAGGAAACCTATTTTGTTAACTGTCGAATTGCTAATTAAGATTAAGGATTGCCTAATTTGCTTTTTCTAATTTGATTCAACACTCAATAATATAAAAAATTGTAAGTGTAGTTACTTTATCTAATAGTTTAGGACAACTACAATTACTTGAGTTTGATTAACAAAGTTGTTTTATAAGTTAAAATCTGATTCTATATCATTCAAAATGGCTTTTTGTGGGAAAATTTATTTAAGAGAGGAAACCCATGAACTTTAAAATTAGTCTTTATTCTAGTGATCTAATATGACATTGATATTATATACTTTGTTGAAAGATAAACATATTTTTTGTAATTTATTCAAAGACTAAAATAAAAATGACATTCTTATTATTATATCTAAATATGATAATGCGAATGATATACTATCTCGAGAGATGAAAATATCATTCTATTATGAAATAAGATATAATAATAAGAATGATTTTCAAAGTTTTTTTTTGTCGGTGTCTTCATAAATTTTTTTACCTTAAATTTTGTTTTTAATTTCATTCTATGTTATAAGCCTATAGAGATAAGCTCCTATAATTTATTACTTCTTAAGAGCGTGAACTCTTAATAACACTCTTGATTAAAGTAGTGGTGAAAATTTTATGATTTTTTCAAAGTTTATATTCAAGGATTTGATATTTTGGAAGTTCGAAAGTGATAAGCTTAAATTTAGAAACAATTATTTTTTTAGAAAATCAAAGGAATATAAGGAGCTATTGACCTCATTTTTAGATGAGGTTTACATTATTCTTGTTGCGTGCTAGAAAACTAGTTGCGGTAGAGTAAAAGTTTACGCCTTAGCTTTATTATGAAATCCAGCACACACAGAGGTATTGAAAGAGTGAACAAGAAAACTCCAGAATTTTTACGTGAAAAACCTCAAAAAGAGGGAAAAAACCACGAGGTCTAGCCCAGTAAAAAGCTTCCACTATATATTTGTTTTGGAGTACAAGTTTTCCCGATATGGGATTACATATTTGTATATGAGAATGGTTGACAATGAGAATCGAGGCAGACAACAGTATGTAGTCCGCGTTGAGATAATTCGGCAAGTGGCAGCGAAGGTCGTCTGATGATAACAGTGAGTGGTCAACGGTGATCACGATAGCGGAGCGGCGGACCGATGTCGGTGGCGGATGATAGCGAATGGTTGACAATGATTGGCGATAGTGGTTAGCGGTGGCAGCGATGGAATGATAAGAGATCGATGGCGCGATGGCCGAGAGATAGTGGCGGTGGTAGTGTTGTAGGATGAGTGAGGGTGGCGAGTCAGTGGTGGTGCGATTATGCTTGGAGGATTTTTAAGCTTTAGAGCTCTCTCCTCTCTCTTGCTTAGGCTCCCCTCATATGAAGAATGAGGGACTATTTATAAATTTGAGGAGTGGCGTCTCTGTAAATACATGCAAAATCCAAACCACTCCCCTCCATCGGATGGCTAAAAATGATTCCTTTGATCATTTGATGTATATTTGGCATTTGAATGCTCAGATGAAGTCAGAATTATGAGATCTTGAGCTTGTTAGATCCGGCTCATCGAGATGCTCGATTTGACTATAAACACTCTATGTTTAAGAGCCATTTAGGGATTTAATTGATATCCCAAAGTTTCCAATGATATTTTAAGTGCTTGATCTCAACCAGTTTCAACTTAGGATCAACTTGTTTTTGACATCAAGATTCGTACTTCGATTAGTGGTATTTTAAGTGACATATCAGTTGCCCTCGTATTTTTGGATGACATTATCTCAATTATCCAAAAATATATATGCCAAATAGGAGTAATAAATTCTTCAATGAAATTTGTGGATAAATTAACCATATATTTTGAGCGAGATCTTGTGGGAGCACGATTATGATCACGCAGCGCAGCTGCGGATGTGCGGTTCAGTGGGCACAAGATTTTGAGGTTATGGACCCATCAGAATTTACGGGCGTCATGTTATATGAGCTCTCGCGAGCGATGGCGGGCTTTCTGGCCAGTGTGACCGGATGAGCGGCGTCTTGTGAATATCGCATTAGCGGGCAGAGTGGAGTTGATAACCTGAGATGGCCGGTATAGACAGAGCGGCCGGCTGTGGCCAGTAATCTGCTGCAGCGAGTCTGTATCTTGAACATATGGTATTTTCGTCTATTTTGTCCATTTTTGCAATTTTGAGCATTTTTTGCAGGTTTGCTTTCTTCAATTTTACTTTTTTCCTTATAAGAGATCTATAAAACCCCAGGGAAGGGGAAAACACTCCTCATATGCTGGTGTCCCTCTTCTTAAGGAGGTCGTTGGGCGATCAGGCCGTGGTATAGTTGTTCGGTTTTCCCTTAAAGCGTCAAGCCTCGTCGGATCAGGGTTTAGAGCGATCAAGGCCCGTGGTATCGTTGATTCGATTTTTCTCAAAAGCGTCAACATCGTCGGTGACAGTTTGGAAGCAATCAAGGCTGCGATATCGTCGTTGTTCGGTTTTCCCTCGAAGCGTCAATCGGCCTCATCGACCGAGTTTGGAAACGTCGAGGCCCGTATCGTCGTCGTTCGATTTTCGAAAAGAAGCGTCAAGCGACCTGTCGGATCGGCACGGGTTTGAGCGATCGAGGCCCATATCGTCGTTGTTCCAGTTTTCCCTCGAAGAGCATCAAATCGGACGATGGTTTTTATCAAAACTCGTCGTTCATCTGAGGCTCGATTTTCTCGAAAAATCGTCGATCTCGAACGAGCCGGGTTGAGCTTTCTCGAGAGTGATAGCAGCGATGCGGCGACTCAATTGTGATAGCCAGATATGGTGGTGTCCGGCGAGATGGTCGTGAAGGATGATGTCGGCAGTGAGAGCGATAGTGTTAGCGGCAAAGAATTGCCGAGAAACGATAATATCAGCGGTAGCACCAGCGTCGGTAGTCAGCGAGATGTCAGCGGCGATGTGGTGGCAGCGGAAGGTATCGGCGATAAGATGGCGGTGTCAGCGATGGTAGTTAGCGCCGATAAGGTGGTGCGACAATACAGCATATCAGCAGTGGCATAGCGTCGATAATCGAGGATGACCGGCAGCGATAGTGTGAAGCGGAGATTGCACGATGGGTCAGAGCGGTGAAGCGATATGATTTTTGACTATCGAGGTTGTTGTCGAGTGTGACTCAATAGCGTTAACTTATATGGAAGAGGTTGATTAGATCGGTGAGGATTTTGACCATCGAGTTATTCGAGTGTTACCGATAACGTTAACTGTGAAGAGGCGTGGAAGTCCAAGGACTTTTATCTAGTTTTTCGAGTGTGGCTTTCTTTTATGGAAGAGGTTGAATTGAATCCAAGATTTTGACTATCAAGGTTGTTTGTCGAGTGTTGAGACGTTAACATGTGGAAGGGTGAAGTCCAAGGACTTTGACATCAGGTTGTTTGTCAGAGTGTGAATCAATGACATTAACCTGTATGGAAGAGGTTGAATTGAATCTGCTGAGGATTTTTGACCTATCCGAGGTTGTTTGTCAGAGTGTTACTTGATGACGTTAACCTATATGGATGAGGTCGCGAGATGTCCACCAAGGACCTTTTGACCTATCTAGGTATGAAGTGTTACTTGACTTCTTACGTATGGAAGAGGTTCGATCAAGTCCCCTTGGGATTGATTATGCCCGATTGAGATACGTGAGTATATTTCTCAAGTGAGAGGATTAAATGAAGAAGAAATAAGCTTGTAAGAAAAAGCTATAAATTCATTACTTTGATAAGTTGACGATACAATCATAAGATGATTTTAACATGGATATGAGTTTTAAGAGGAAATGACAACAACAACAACAAGTCTTTATCCCACTAAGTGGGGTCGGCTACATGAAGAGGAAGCGATAGACGAGACAAAATAAAGTTACAATAGTTGCGTAGAATTGATAATATTTTGGAGATTCTCGGTGTTCTAAGTTGAGGTAGAGTTTTTCTCGGATCCTTGAGCTTGAATGTTCTGGCTTGACCATACTATAACTATATATGGTCCATCCCAAAGAGGTGAGAGTTTATTGTGTTGAGGGCATTTGCTGCGCTTTGAGACTTCATAGGACCAAGTCACCTAGATATGGGACGATGTTTTACTCTTCATTTGAAGTGATGAGCTACCCTTTGGTGATAGGAAGCGGTTAGACCATGTCACAGTTTTGGGAGTAGGTCCAGTGTTGTCGAGTTTTTTTCTATTACCATCATGATTGAATAATTGAACTCTTGACTGGGAACCCCGATATCTACTGTATAATAGCTCTTAAAACACAAGTTATATGGTGTCTCACCAAATGATGTAAAGGTAAGCCCAAAGAACATTAGAAAGCTCATCAACCCATTGCCCCCCTTCTCAAGATGTGTTTTAGTCCTTTGAGTATAGTCCTGGTAGCTTCGCCTGTTTTTTAGTTTGAGGATGCTACCACATGCGCAATAATGTGAAGATCTTTGCAAAAGGACGAAAGATTTTTTCCAAGAAATTATTCCTCCATTGTCATGATGATCTTTGTAGAAGACCGAATCGACATACTATATTTTTCAAACAAATTGTTTAGCATTTGCCTCCATGATTTTAGCGAGTGGTTCCTTCCACCCATTTAGTGAAGTAGACAAATGATAAACTTTTGTTGACGGTAAAAAGGTCCCATGATATCAATTCTCCACTAAGAAAAAGGCCACGGCTTTAAAGGGATGAGGATATGTGACATGTGAGAGAGGTTAGAGTGCAACGACAACTGCACATTTTTTTTGTGAACTCAAGGTCTTGTTTCATCAGAGGCCAATAAAACCCTTGCCTTATAATTTTAAGGGCTACTGCCCTTCCTCCTAGGTGTTCTCCACATATCCTGAGTGAACCTCTCTTAATGCGAATCAAGGTGAGAGGCATTTGAGGTACGGTCCAGAGAAAGCTCGTTTGTATAGTTCACCTCTGATAATAGTAAAGTTTGAAGCTTATTTTGGAGACGAGTTACAGAAGTTGGGTCTTCGTGAAGGTTCCTTCTTGTAGAAAAGATAGGATGGGGTCCATCCATGAATGTTCCTTTATCTCATTAATTGCTTGTACCCACCCACCCTGGATGCTAGAAAATATATTTCTTCAACATGCTTTCTCTTAAATAAATCTCAAGAGTCATGTAGCAAGCTTAAGAGCGCCCGAGTATTCTTCTCGCAAAGATGAATGATTTGATGTGTCTTAAATGGGCAAGAAGAGACTTCACCAAGTGGAGATATGCCACCCAAGGATTATGAGTAAAGTTTCCCTCAACTTGGGTGGTGACAACGAGAGTCGTGGATTCAAAGTCTTGAGCTAATCAATGGCGAAGTCTCAACCTGCTATGAGAGCCTCATATTCAGCCATATTATTAGTTGCAGAAAATTTTAGGCGAAGTCCATACTCTAAGGTATTCTGCTGGGAAGAAATAAGTAAGATTCCCCACACCAATATTTCTTGAAGCTCCATCAACATAGAGGGTCCATTGAGGAGACGAAAGGCATGTAGTGATAACTCCTCTTGAGTTGGGGCAGTGCATTCCACTATAAAGTCTGCGAGTACTTGAGACTTTAGCCGAGGTAGAAAATTTATATCAAACTCTCAATTTTATAGACCATTTAATTAACCTCCCGTGATGCTTCTATTTCGTAGGATGTCCCTTAATGGTAAATGAGTGTAAACGCATAGTATGAGCTTGAAAGTATGGACGCAATTTTTTGAGAAAACTAAAGCCAAAAGCCACCTTATATGCAAGTGGATAACGACTTTCTATATCGAGAGAATTTTCGACATAGTAAATTGGTTGTATCACATTTTCTTCACTAAAACTGAGCTTATCACGTGGGAAGAGACTGTGAGATATAAGTATAGCATCTCTCCTTGGATAAGCTGGATAGTAGGGGTGGAGATGCTAAATACTCCTTTAGTTTCTCAAAAGCAGACTAACTTTAATCAGTCCACTAAAAATTATTATTTTTAGCTCCCTTTAATATTTTAAAGAATGACAAGTATCTATCCCCAGAATGGGCTAGGAACGGGATAACACATCAATTCGTCCATTCAAATATTGAACTTCCTTAATATTCTTCGGAGGAGTCATATCTTTGAGAGCTTTGATTTTCTTGAGGTTGGCCTCTATCCCACGGTGGGTTACCATAAATCCAAGAAATTTTCTCAACGTAACCCCAAAAGCACATTTGGTTGAGTCATGTTATAATGTCAAAGAAGGTTAAAGCATATTTCTAAGTCGAAAATATGTTGTGATTCATCCAAGCTTTTAACTAACGTGTCATCCACATATACCTCCATTGTGCGGCCTAATAGGTCTTTAAAAATCTTATTCATAAGTCGTTGATAGGCAGCACTAGCATTTTTTAACCCAAATGACATAACTTGGTAACAGTATAAACTTTTATATGTTTGAAATGATGTAGCTTCTTCATCCGTTGGGTCCATTTTTATTTGGTTGTAACCGAGTAGGCATCCAAAATTGAGTATTTGATGTCTAAACGTAGCATCAACCAATTGATCAATTCGAGGAAGAGGAAAACTATCTTTCGAGCAAGCCTTGTTAAGGTCAGTGTAATCAATACACATTCTCCATATTCTATTTATTTTCTTAACCATGACAGCATTTGCTAGCCATGTAGGTAATGTACCTCATACAAATCGCTTCTGAGCTTGTTAACTTCTTGTTCAATAGCTTGGGCGATCAAAACACTTTACTTCTTTTGGATGATCTTTGAATGTTGGATCAATCTTGAGGGAGTGCATGATCACATGGGGTCGACCTGCATATCAACTGCAAGATGTCTTGATTTGTGCAAGAAGTCTATATATTTTCTCTTGTTCTTGAGAGCGTGGATCTCACTTACACGCTCATAGTGGTTGGTCATCCGATAATACAACAGAGCAAGTCTTCTACGTGAAGCTTTCTGGTACTTCTTCATCTCAAAATTAAAATCTTCGATCAAGGTCACGAATGGTTGAGCTTGTCTCAGATAACATGATTGTGCTTTTCATTTCACATTTCAACGGGTTGGAAACTTCATCTTAAGATGAGATCAAGTAATTGCACCAAAAAATTGATTGGAGGGTTTTCCAAAGATAGCATTATATGTCGAATCTAACTTGACCACCATGAATTAGATTAAATGAGTCACTTGTCGAGAAAATTTATCAAGCAGAAGGGTGATTGTCCCCTCTGCATGATTATCAAACCCGTACAATGGTCCTACAGTGGGTTTCTCTAATTAGGCACATGCTAAGAAATGTGGAGTAAAATAAGACATCAACAGAACTCCCATTGTCGATCAAAATTCTCTTAATATTATAACATGGGTCACCGATCCCTGCGTTAATGACAAGTGGATCTTGATGAGGAGCATGGACTCCTTTTAAGTCCGAGTCATTAAAAGTGATGGAATGATCAATGAGACTTCTTTAACTCTTCGAGGTGGTAATGAGAACTTGATAGTATTGGTCCTCCCGCATTGTTTCAATTTCCCAACTATTTGATGATTATTTTGTTATTTCGTGATGATTGTTCCTTGCCAGTTGGAGGTATGTTTGTTTGATTCGATTGATTCTTCACAATCGATGTAGATATCCTTGTTGAATGAGCCTCTATTTCTTCTTTGAGTTGTTTGCATGCCTCAGTAGTATGTCCACGACTTCGATGGAAGTGACAATATTGCTGATTTCTGAATTTGGTTTCAGTGGATGTGGCCACTTGATATTTTCTTCATCTCCATGGAGGTTAACACGAGATGTGCGGCGTGTATTCCTTTCGTCGTGGTTCATTGATATGGGGGCCGTGGAGGGAGAGATCACTTTTGTTACTTCTTTTGATGGGACCGCTTCCCCAGATTCTGGGGTGCTCACATTTTCCTGTAGATTGTTCAAATTGTTTGCGATGGGCATTAATAGCTTCATCGGCAGAGATTTGTGCTTCCACATGATGAACTAAGTTGACATATGAGTGGACCGTATCTCGCATTAGTGACGAGCAAAAAGGCCTTGGACGGAGCCCTCCAAGGAAAACTCCTCTCAACAGTTTAGGGTCTACTCCAGGTATTTGAGGGATTTTAGGGGATTCATCTTAAGGGGATTTTAGGGGATTCATCTTAAGATCATATTTTTTGAGGACACCCCGAATGCACATTTTAGGGGATTCATATTAAGATCATATTTTTTTATTCTCTCAAACACAGTTCTCAAGTCTTCAAAATGATTTTCACGATTTAAGCTCTTCACCACCAAATCATCAACATAACATTCCACCTCGGTGAATCAACTCATCAAATGTTCATCATAGCTCTTTGGTATGTAGCTTCAGCATTCTTCAAACCAAAAGGCATGACTGTGTAGAATAAGATGTCAATAGGTGTTCTAAATGATGTATGTATTTCATCTTCAAAGGTGATCGATTATATCCCATGATCCATCCATAAAGAAAATATATCATAATTGGATGTATTATCAACCAACAATTCTAATATACGAAAAGTCATCTTTTGGGCAAGCTTTATTATGATCAAGTCGATATATAAGAATTTGACCATTTTTTCTTCATGAACTATATTAGTTATCCAAGGGACACATTTCTTCGATATGAATCCTACTTCAATTAGCTTTTTTATTTCAATGATCACCTGTTCTTCAATTTCTAATCTCATTCTCCTTGGAGCTTGTTTAACATGCATTGTCTCTAGCCTGATTGCTAACTTATGAACTACTACATCAGAGGATAAGCATGATATTTCAACATGTGTCCAGGCAAAGTAATCCCTGAATTCACAAAGTAGCACTTTTAGCTCTTCGACTTTCTCATTAGGTAAGGCTCAAGAAGTTGGACGGATCATCCTCATGGCTAATTTCTTTGAGTTTATCCATAGTTATTTGTTCACCATCTTTGAGTTCTTGGTGCATGCTTCTACTTCTTCATATAAGAAAAAATTTCAGAGATCATCTTCTTCATCACTATTAATTATGATCGCCTTTTATTATATTATAAAAAAACTTTATTTTGATTTATGGATGAACCCAAGAACATTAGTGAAAAATTTATCACTTCTTCGTGATGCTTGAGGACTTCTTTGGCTCCACATCTTGTTAAAGATTTGGGCTGTATGTTTAGTAATTCTAATATAAATTCCAAGCTTATGCATCATTTTTTGCAATTTTGGTGTATAGTATATTGGTATTCTTGGAACCATCTCATTAGAATCTTCACGAGTAAAATTATGAGTCGAATTCAAATTTATAAAATAAAGTTTATACCACTCATTCAACAATGACACATAGAATGTTATCAATTTCTCAATGTTATGAACCTTAAGTGGAGTGATTTCTCAGCAGAATGAGTCATTTGATACTGCCAAGTGAGCAATCCTTCTTGATGCGACCATCTGAACCTTATTTTCATAAGTAGATTCAAAGTCATATTTAAATCGACCACTTATACTTTGTCTTCCTTGAAAGCTTATAAGTTCTCTTAGGTTTGACAATATTTTCTTCTTCTTATGTGTCACTTCAAATGAGAAACCCATCTTCAATTTGCGAATCAAGTACTTTAGGGAGAGTCATTACCTTTTTTCTTCCTTTTGATCCTTTCACCTTCTCTTTGCTTAGTTCATGAAGTGCACTCAAGAGGCTTGGCTTAGGCTTTTAGGAAAAAATATTTTACATCTTCATAAATCTTTACTTCATGGATGGACAATGGTTGTAGGTTGTCAAAAATTCTAAACTCTTCTCCATCTTTTAGGTACTTTATATCATGTAACCATATACTTGATGACCCACAAAAAGAGCTCTAAATGATGTATCAACATCATTCATGAAACTTGGCTTATGTATAAAATTTTGAAACTTTAGTAGAAAAAGAACCTAGGGTTTTCCTTTCTGAAATCATGAACCATCAACTTATCCTCTTAGATGTTGGATAGTGATAATTATCTTAATGCTTTTAGACTCATAAGATTGATAGAAGACATGAATCGATTCAATTGAAAAGATGCCATCACTTTTATGGTAACATAGAGGATGGTTGTGAATTCCCAACATAAGATCTTCTTCAAAAATGTGATTATTGGGAGATCTTGAGTTCAATGATTTAGTCATACGCAAGCTTCATAACTGGATCTAGAGCATGTATCAAAGTTTCATCTTTTTGATATTAGAGCCTAAAAAAATTGCATGGATCTTAGACAATATTATAATCTATCTTTCACTTCTAGGCTTTATTTTAGATTAATGATATCTTTGACTTCAATTTGTCCTTTGTCTTATTTGAATTCTCTTTGATGATGGTGGTTAAGATTTTATCACTTCTTAACCAACTTGAACTTGTCTTGTTTAATTTGAAGTAGTTTCTTCAAATTCACTTTATTCAGGATTGACCAAAAAAGTTAAACCCCTTTTCAACATTTCATATGTGATCTTGATGAGTCTCACTCTTCTTTGTCTGGAAAACATAAATATTCATCTGAACTATTATCTTTTTGTTGAGTCATTAGAAAAAATTCAAGTGTTACTCCTCATGCTTTTCTTTCTTAAAAGAAAATTTTGATGGTCAAATCTTGACTACCATTGTAATTTTAGAACATGTTAAAGAATATCGATATCACTAAAATGATTTGCCATATCTTTACTAAGCAAAATTCACCATTATCTTCTTTGTCTATCTCAACGATATGGAGTTTAGACATGAAGTCTACAAGCCTAAATGGTTATCTTTGGTGGTATCTTATTAATAATATTTTCAATTATTGTCTCTCTTGATCTTCTTTTCTTAGCTTTGACTATGAGTTATGTTGATGATTTAAAGTAGTTATCAAAATATTGAGCTATTCTTTAAGTCCAATAGTTTCAAGTGGTGATTAAATTTAACACTTGTGACATCTTTTAGCTAATTCAATACCCATCTTCTTAGACAACTATTTCTCATTCTTCAATCAATTGATTTTTTCTTTCTCTTTAATGGATGATATGGAGGAGGATGTAAACATCCTTGAGACTCTAGATTGAATAATCTTAATAATTCATCATATTTTTTCCAATCTTTGAACACATGATATGGACAAGAATTTGGATTGTTGACTGACTGCCTTCAGCCTTTTACTTTTTGGTAATTATAGACCAGCTTTGATTGCTTGTCAAAATAATTTAGCCACACTGTCCCTTCTAAAAGAATATTCTTTGTTCATCTTTTTCTTAAGAGATGGTTGTATTAGCTCATCATCTCTTGTTGCTTATTTTGGATGCACTCCACCACCGGAAAAGTCTGAGATTTATCATTGCCTCTAAAAGAATATTCTTTGTTCATCTTTTCCTTAAGAGATGGTTGTATTAGCTCATCATCTCTTGTTGCTTATTTTGGATGCACTCCACCACCTAGAAAAGTCTGAGGTTTATCATTGCCTCCAAATACCAATTTTGGTTGTGTATTAGGATGAACAAGCTTCTTTCCTTTATCATCATTGTATATTGGTTGTTTTCCTTTATCTACATTATAGATTACTCATTTTTACCACTTGACCTATAGGAAGTGGCATGAGTTTCATTTCTTCTTGAGTCTGAAAGCTTATTTTTCTTTGATTTATTTGTATAGATTTTAGACTTAGGGTGATTTAACTTTTTAAATTTGGCCACCCTATCAAGCAAGTCATCGAATGTTATAATTGACACCATACATAAAAATTGTGCCATTTTATCATCCATATTTCCCATTAACAATTAGATCACATGTTCTTCCTCCAATTATTGTTCACATTTCATGCTTAGGTAACACCAACAAGTTATGAATTTTGTCACTGACTCATCTTATCTTTTTTTTAGCAAGGCAATGTCAGTGATCATTATTTTCTTGGTTACAATAATGAACCTTTTCACGAACATTATCTCTAGCTCAGCGAAGGTTATGACCGAATCATTTGGCAATTCTGCGTACCACTCAAAAGTAGTTGAGGTCGTTGACGAAAAAAAGTAATGCATCATTTTCTCTTGTGTTACCACAAGTAGCCTTTAATTGGGCTAGATGTTGCTTTAGATTACCTTGCCCACTAAAAATATTAAATTTTTGGTACTGAGTAACCTTTTGGGTATGACACTTGATGAAATTCAGGGTAAGGGCGACCCTTACTCACCAGCTTTTCAGCCTATTCTAAAGCTATAACTGCCTTTATCTTTTCATTAATTATTATTTCAAGTTGATCAACTATTACTATTCTTGTATTGGCCACAGTCTGAATCATCGATTGAAAAGCTAACTGGTTAACCTCATTTCTCACTTCAGATGTAGTATGTACTATAGAAGCTTGAGATATCAGAGTAACTGGTGGTATAGAGGTTATATTATTAGTTACCTGTTGATTAGCATATGAAACAAGTGCTACATTTGATGTGATATTATTTTCCAACATATTCATCATGATTTTCATTTGTGCCATCATGTCATTCATCTTAGTCCCAAGCTATGAAATTTCTTATCTTTGGCTTCCATTTGATGTTGCATTTTCCTTTGCTCTGTAGCTAGTGCCACGAAGTCAATCAATACAGGCTCTTCTTCTTCATCTATTTTCTTTTGTTGTTCTCCTCCCTGCCCATCTTCAGAAAGAACTTGACTGTCCTTCTCCTTGTGCATTTGCAGGGATAGTTGTTACTAGGACTGAATGACGACGTTGATTGTAAAATCGTATACCAGGTTGATCATTTCCTGGTTCAACCATATAAATAGCTTCAACTCCCATAACTTCCTTTTCATTTTGATCTTCTTCTTCTTCACTTCAACAGAGTTTAAAGATCCATCTTCTACTTTCTTTTGTGATGACTCTCCTTCGTAAGCATCAAACTCAAGTTCAAGCTCACTGGATTCATGTTGCTGATGATGTTGAGTAGAAAGTTCATCTATATGTCTTATCATATAAACAACTTCTACTTCCATAGTCTCTTGTTCATTGTCTTCTTCTTGCACATGAATTTTTGATCGACGCTTCCAATGGATCTATAGTTCATTGTGAGAAACAAACATTTCTTCCATTGGGCGACTGCGATTAGAATCAACTTTCTCTCATGGGGGTGAATCTGATTGATGATAGGATCCCCTAGAGGATTCTCTAGGGTGTTGACCATCATATCTTTTATCAGTGATATTCCTTCTTTTAGGTATCCACTTCTGATGAATTATTTTTGAGGTGGATTTCTGAATATGTGCATCAGATGTGTCCCCTCTTTCTTTCTTCAGAATTTTATCGTAGGGTCTTGGCCTCCATATCTGCTTACCCTTTCCCCAGGACCTTTTGGTAGATTCTTGGACACGTTGTCCAAGTGTCACGCTCTGATGCTCACTACATGAAGCATACTTAGCTTGATGACTAGTTATCATAAGAGATGACAACCTTCTTGGTAGAATCTTAGTATCTTTGATCATCAGAGGCCTCTAAAATTTTCTTTTCATTAAGCCTCTTTCCTTAGCTACTTTAAGAACATTGTGTATTCTAGCGAATAATATTTCAGGTTGTCTGCTCTGCGATGATCGAGCTTGATGATGTTGAGTCCAGAAAGACTGCTCCACCTCACCAATAGAGCTATTCCTTTTTACTCATTTTAGATTATCAAAGTTGTTATGGGTAGGAATACTCTCTTTTGGTGGTAGTATTGCTTGTTCACTGGGTTGTTTAAATGGGATCTACTAAGCCCTTAGATCAGCATTTCTTCTTCTTCTTTGCCTTTTAGTCAATTTGCTTTCGGATGAGGAAGCCTCAAAATCATGCCTTTCTACAAATGTTTCAGTTGGAAAATTAGTTGTACTATGAGGCATTAGAGATACAATATGCTCAATGACAGTTCTCTTCATCACTGGGGCTTCAAATTGACCCAGTCTTTCAAAAACTAAAGTTTTATGTCGAGAGAACTCTTTAACAGCGGTTGGTTGCTGAATTGGTTGGCGAGCATGACGAGTAGGAGCTTCAATAAACTAAGGCCTTCCGACATGACCTTGGATGAGTGCACCACTGGTGGATACTTCAGGAGTTGCAGCTATAATAGCTGGAAAATCCACGCTACTAAATTGAATGGTAGCTGACATCTCCTGTGTTGATGATGATGTTTACTAAGTAGATGTTTACACCACACCCTAGCTGAACAGTGAAAGGAGTGCTCTATATATCCATTATGCGCAAGTGAAAGATGAGAATTAGTAATTAATAATTATTATTTCACCCCATATGTTCAAAATGTAGAGGTACTATAGAACAAAATTATAGGGTAATAAAAATATGCTCTATAGAATAATTCATTTGACATAGAGTCTGATATATTAGTAATTTGAATTTATTACACATTTAAATCATCATTTTTTTTAAATTTTCAAATATTTCATTGCTACTATAGTATGTATATGACTAGTCAAAGAGGGAAAGAGAAATCTATCCCCAGTGGAATAGCTAAAAATCTATGGGCTCCAAAAATTCACTGCTGGTCTCCCGATGAAGAGAGTTTGATTTATGTGTCGATGAAATTTTCAGAAGGTAGATGGAATAGTAGATAAGACAATATCTAGAGATTTCACTCAATTTGTGAGGACTTTAGATCTGGTTCTAGGTTTCATATAGGTGCAAACACCTATAGTTTATTACCCTCCTAATGCTAAGAGAGAACTTTCAGTTAAGGCTAGTCGTTAGATCGTTAAATGCATAGCGTATAGTAGTAGCATGTGGGGTTTAAAATTTGGGGTTTAGAATTTATGAAATTCACCATTATTTAACTTAAAGCATATGGTTGGTGGAATGATGACGTGCTCGATCTAGATCTTATGGTTTTGTCATCCCGGGCTATTGCGGTCCCTAGTCTACTTAGTCAGAGGAGGTAGTAGACCCAACCTGACTGAAGGATCCTTATCAGCATCCATGGGTTGCATCATCCAAGTAATCCTTATAGACCTGGGGTGGTGTTTGTTCAAGGAGACGATATTAAGTCTACCTTAGCTAATGAAGGGCTTTATTCCTATCAAATATACCCTATGATTCATAACTCAAAGGGCTGAGCCATTGGGGAACATATGGGCTTCAGTCGTGATCATAATATAATGGTGTCATTTGATGACAACCACCCAATCAGAGGACTCTGGTCATAACCGCATCATATGTGGAGCCTACGGGCCAAACCATGCAGACAGAAGACATGGGCCACATCCTTATTGGCATGAGATTATTTGAGTTTGAATATAATGATTTATTTTACTTGACATTAGTTCTTTTGTGAGCTAGAGTTTTCTTAATATCATCCCCAAAAATGATGGAGAATGGGTGGATGAATTATTTGCTTTAAGTATTTAAATAATGAATTTTATTTAGTTTAGATTTTACTTAGTTGAAATTTAGTTTTATAATGAATTAGTTTAGAGGCCAAATATCTTTTGATGATAATATCCCATCCGATTGAGATTTTCAATCAACGCGACCATCATCGGGGTATATAAGTATGCTTAATCATTTAGTTTATTATTTCATACTCTATTAATTTAATAATAGAGGATCATATCTAGATTTATATTTCAAGTATTTTGAATTTGAGAATATTGAATATAATATCATAAATATTTTGATAATAGTTACCTCTCCAGTTGATATCTTCAATCAATTCAGCTATTATTGGGGTAGACCTTGTCAACTCTACTTGTTTATTAGTAGAGGATCGAGTCTATGAATTATGTGTAATAAAAATTCTTTAGGAGATTGATATCATAACAGACCTTGTCAACTCTATTATAGGTATAGAAGATTGGGTCTTATAATATAATGCAATTTAAGTTCATCTAGAAGTTGATCACTAAGTAGACCCTACCAACACTATTTCACACATAGAGGATTAAGCCTACTGTGATCAAATTCTATGGAGTTGAATATTTATCTCTTTCATTAATTTGAATTAGCATATGGAGCCATTCATTGGATTACATGCATATAGTCATAAAGTATTGAATCAATTTCATCATTCTTTTTTTTAAACCCGCACAGCATCCTCGATAGAAAGTTTAAGTGCTTGGTATGAGTGTTAGGGCCTACGTGGATGTTTTGTAATTTAGGTAATTTTATTTATAAATTATGAGATTAATTTCATATTTATTTAATCTCAACTTAGCATGCGCAGCCTTTTCAGATATTAAAATTTGCACTTTAAATCTCTATGTCCGAGCACATGTAGGTATCTCATTTATAAAATTTGCCTTCTATCTGCACTTGTATGAAGAATTACAGAGATAATTTAATACATTTTAGACTTATATTACAATTTGGAATAGCATATCACGATTCATATTTGCTTCTTTAGTAGTTGAGCTTGAGAGATTCATATATATTTCTTATGCTTATTAATAAGCCTTAAAATTTATCACATACTTCTAATGAATTCTTTGACTTCTCTCAACTAGGTTGAAATGAATTGCGAGAAAGTCTATTATTCAGTAGAGGACTTGTTGCACTTAATAATGAGTCATTGAGGCTATTCTAAGCATATGTATAATTCAGTTATGGATTCAACTATGTTTATTCCAATTCACTCGATATATAATATGGTTCAACCATTTATTAGGAAGCAACACTTATGATTTGTGCTCATTGTTGAACCACTTAATCAACCTCCTTAATTTGTGAGTGCACATTTAAGCTTCTTATAAACTTTATAGCTAAACTATGTATAAAATCTTTTTTTTATTTATCTCAAAGTGAATCATAAAGTAATCACAATGATCAGTGATGACTCTCTTTTATGCTTGTTAACAAGCCCTTTAAATTCATTTCAAGCCTCCCACAAAACTTTTCCACTCCTCTGAATCATTTGAAATGAGTCATGGTAGAGTTTAGTATTCATTAGGATGACTTATTTATACCCAATGGTGAGTTATTTGGCTTAATATAAGTCCTCTATAAGTCTCACTTGAACCACATTTGTATGCTTATAAGTTATGTTTTAATCCCACTATAAGTCTTCAATGATTCACTAGGATTCTCCTTTTGCATTATTTTAAGCAAAATATTATGAGATTTGTTTCATGTATATCAAAAGAATTTAAGTTTATTTCAAGTTTTATAGGTTCACTTGAGTTTGATCCCTATTTTTTTATTTGAAATATGATTTTCAATTTTATTTGTAATCAAGTCTCTTTCAAATTCATTTCAAGTTCATTTATGTTTAATTTTTAATTAATTTATTTAGGACTTTATATTTTATATTTAGCTTAATGTTAAGTCTTTTTTTTTGTTAAGTCCCAAAAATTTGACAAAATTTTGATAGCATTTTTGCATAGAGGGCTGCATCAAACAATTATCTGGGCCTACTCATCACACCTTGATGAGTGTGACGATCGGTATTTTGAAATATCTTGACCAATCTTTATTTTGTCACGCCTTGATGAGCATGACGAGGTCTTCAAACCTGCATAAGAAATAAATACATACATACATACATACATATACATATATATATATATACATATATATATATATATATATATATATATATATATATATATATATATATATACACACACACACACACACACACACACACACACACACACACACACACCCACACACACACACACACAAGCCAATATAACTGATTAGTGACTTAAAAGCGATGGTACTTAAGGCTGATTTTTTTTTGTGTCCTAATGAGTTAGAATGGAAATAGGACCATTGAGGGGTTCAATTGAATGCTGAAAGTAAAATTAAAATAGGAAATTAGTGTGTTAATTGCTGTTTTGACAACTAAGCAAAGGAGTGAGGAAGAATGGTCTCTCATGTGACTTGTTGGTGTGGTAAACTGAGAGAGGGGGGAAAGAAATGGGAAAATGCCGGAGACTAAGAGGAACCCATCTGATGATAGAGTTCCTTCTTGGCTGTGGAAAAGGGAATGATCGAAACAGAGATTGTGTGGCCTATTGGAGTAATAAACCAAGCATAAGAGGAAAAATAGATGGGAGAAACACCAAAAATTGAGAGGAACCTTCCTGATGGAAGAATTTTCTCACAGCTACCATTCTTGAGAAAAAAAGGTTAGAGAAAGGTATGAGGCTTATGGTTTGAGGGAGATCGGGAGACTTGTGGCTTTCATCTGCTTAGGAGAGAATCTTACTTGATGGGAGACAAATGAGAGAGGAGGGTCACTTTTTAGGATCATTCAGAAGGGGAAAATGAATCAAAGCAGAGTCTTGGCTTGAAGGAAAATCGGTGGGAAATAGTGAGAACTAAGATAGGAGAGCTTTCAGGTTGGCTTGCAGTTAAAGGAGAGCGAGCGAGAGCTTACGAGATGAAGCATGAATGAGAGAGGCAAGCGTCTGTGTGAGACTGAATGAATCCCTATAGGATTGGATGGGATCTTTAATTTGAAGGAATCAGGCGAACATATGAGAACCCAAAGAGGAAGGGCTTTCAGTTCTTTTCAGTTGAGGGAAATGGGAGAGTGGGATCGTGCGGCTTGGTTCGATCGAAGATGGGGAGGACGAGAGAGTGTGGAGCATTTGGCTGGGAGTGAAGATGATGCTCACCGTTCCTTATGGTTGAGGGAGATGGGATGAAGAGGGGATGCTTATGGTTTTGCTTGAGGGAGACTGGATGAAAAAAGGGGGAAGAAAGGAATCATGCGGTTGCTTGCAGTTGAGAAAGATGGAGCCGAGAAGGAGAAATGAGGAAGCCTTTGGTTTCTTGTCGTTCGAGAGATGGGGAGGGGGTGAATGTGAGAGCTTGCAATTTTTAGGAGAATGAACCAAGAGGGGATGGAATCAGGAGTGGGATCATGTGTGAGCCCATTTTTTTTTTTTTATTTATTCCAATAAATGAAATAATATTAAGGGTCAACACCTAGTTGCTAAGATGCCAACAATTTGTATTTTCCTCACCACTGCTCTCCACAATAATTGAAATATTGAATGATTAGATGTGTCTAATGCCTTTCTCCACGACCACTTGTGGAAGACCTCTACATGTAGCAACCTATAGGTTTCAATGATTTTAAATTTTCCAACTATATATGTTGTCTTCATAAAGCCATATGTGGAATCAAGCAAGTACCTCGTCAGTGGTTTGCTACTCTCACACAATGGCTTCATCAATACATATTTCACACAAACTCAGCAGACTCTTCTCTCTTACCATACAACCATCACAATATACACATGTATTTTCTCATTTATTTAGAGGTATTCTTCTTATAGGTAGTGATAACCCTTCCATCTCCAAATTGATAGAGCATCTCCATACAAAATTTAGCATGAAACTTGTTAACCTCACATTTAGAGTGAGGATGACTACCCTTATCCTAAATCTAGGAATCTTCTAAACACTAAGATTTTCTTAGCTAGGATAGTTCAAGTGATTAAGGGGACACAAAATCCAAGCCTAGGAACTAATAGGGTGCAACCTTGAGGTTAGACCTTATCTTAGGATAAGTGAAACCTCACCTACCCTAAGGCCTAACCAAATTCCATATCAAGTTAATTAACCAAATGTGGGTTTTAAAAATTTGCAACTGATCTCTCAATGAAGAGAGTAGATTAAATGTCGATCAAATTTTTAAAAGGTAGATGGAAGAGTAAATATGACACTTCCCAAAAATTTCTCCCTCATTTTGTGAGGACTTTAGATATGGTTCTAGGTTTCAATTACTCCTCTCAATGCTGAGAGAGAACTTTCGATTAAAGCTAGTTGTTAGTTCACTAATTGCTTAGCATATAGTAATGGCATGTAGAGTATAAAATTCATCAGTTTAACTTAAGCAGATGGTAGTGGGAATGATGATGCGCCCGATCAATATCCCATGGTTCTGTCATCCTGGGCTGTTATGGTCCCTAGTTTACTTAGTCAGAGGAGGTAGTCCACCCAACCTAACGAAGGATTCTCTATTGATGTTTGGAGACAACAATCATGTACTTGAGATGGAGAGAGGAACCATCCCCAATGGAGTCGCCAAAAAAATTTGTGGTGTTTATTTTTGTATTGGTTGTGGTTGTTTAGTTTTCATTTCATTTAGGGGGGAGACACCACACAGATTTGAGGGTGTACTTATTAGAGTGATAGGGAATGACATTGAGGAATAGTATACTATCTCGAGAGATAGAGGCACTATCCTACAATGGACCTAATCACCTAATAAGGACTCTTAACACATGATGGGTCTTCGAATGTACCAAAGATTTTTCCCTTACATTACATGGATCAATAAAGTAGGATTTATTTAAACTAGATCATGAAGTTTCCTATGCCCCTCATAATTACATCTTAAGGGAAGTAAATCCCTTAAGAATACTCTTGATTAAAGTAAGCGCTTGTCTCCAAAGAATTCAAAGATAGCATTATCAATAAATTGGTTGTATTTGGAAAATCAAACGGGATAGATTGAAAGGAGAGATTTATTATCAAAGCTAAAAAGATGATAAGTAGGGGATGCTCACTGGGAGGCTAGTGAGCATCCCAAACTATCTATAATTGGGCTTTATATATTTGAAATTGAAGAGAGTTTATATGTTTGAGTTGATATTTTATTAGAAATCTAGGACTTATGATTCAACACAAGATTGTGGAAATGCCTAAGAGGTGAGGATTTATGCTAGTAACCCCATGGAAAATAACAACCTTAGATCCTAAATCTAGGGAGCCTGAGGGCCAAAAAAGAACTAAATCTAAGAAAACATAGGTATATTGTTTACCTCCATAAGAGAGAATAAATCACTCAACTGCTAGACTTATTACTACTTGGAGTGGTTGCCACCTAACTCCTCCTACACTTTAAATCCATGTAGGAAAGTCTTATGCTTTGCAAGATGGCTAGGTTGTTATTATTTAGGAAATAAACTAAGTCCTTAAACTCACTCCCTAAGAGACTAGAGCATGAAGGGCATGAATAATGACTTAATCTAATGCAAATTTTATCAAGTTTTATTTGATTTTGGACTCTTTGTTTTGACACAGGATATAGGATTTATATGCCTAAATGCATGCAAAATTGGTTGTGGGCCAAATCACAAAAAAAGATGTGTCTTTCCATTAAAGGCTCTGACAGGTTAAGCCTTTATTATATGGCAAAGATGGAAGCCCTCTCTTAACAAGTGTGGAATAATATGACATGCATGATATTACACATACAACATCCAGCTAATGGGTTTCTAAGTCTTTTATTATCTAGATTTAATGCCTAAGGCTTTTTTGTGAGGTTATGAGTTATTTTAAAGAATTTAGTTATGAATTATTAATTTAGGTAAAAAGATTAATTTTTTATCTTAGGAGCCTAATCACATCCAAGCCATACAACAATCACCAATTATAAATAAACTATGAAGAGGCATGCTTTTTCTAATGCACAAGCTAAACAAAATATCAAATAATTTTATAAAGCTATCATAGAAGAATAAAAGGCCAGTGTGGTCGGGTACTGCCGTACTACCTAAAAAGAAATGTGGGTAACTGAGCTCTACCCTTATATAACCCAGATTATAAAAGAATAATTACAATTAGAAATGATGAATATTATAGGGTCTTCATTCTTCATTCTTCATTTCTTCCTTCCTTCATTCTTCACTTGATCTCTTCATTTCCTTCTTTCTTTGGCTTGATTTGATTTTTGATCAGACTTTCTCCAAAGGGATCACATGGTACATTAGATTTGGTCTTATAATTAATGCTCATCTCAATCTCCCATAACATTCATCCTAATCATAATGTAAAATTATATTAAAAGAAGGAAAGTAAATCTAGCTATACCTGCAAGACAAATATTAGCTAAACATACCATACAACCCATGCAGTTACATAAATAATTTGGACTTATCACCCCACATATGGGTAACCAAGTCCACCTATCTTAACTTGGGTTATGCTTAGGGGATAAGCAACTGCATAGAAAAAGCATTTATATTCTTATTACAACAGCCTCTTAAGCACAAGCCCTCGAGACACATGATTAGGCTATATCGCCTAACATCTAGACATACATATATCATCCGCTACAATATTACATCACAAAATATACATCAAACTATACACCACTCTAACATAAAACTAGTAGTGGTAGCTTAATCTAATGTATGTGTGTTTAGGCTTTGTGGTATGTCCTAACTAGGCTTTAGGGTTATAATTTTGATAAGAAAGGATTTATTTTATAAAGGGTTGATTTCTTTTAGTGATTTAATTGGTTTGGATACTTTACTTAGTTTTTTTTTTTGATATGACCTACACTTAGCAACTAAGTGTTATAAAGAGAAGACAGAGGGACCTCCTTCATCTACCTAAGTCATTTTAAGGTAATTTAATTAGCTTAGTTCTCTTTAGTGAATGATTTATTATGTGTTTTAATTAATCCTAAGTTTAGGTTCACATTAAATAAGCTCATTCAATGAGAAAGACATCTTACGGTTAGTTGGGATGGATTATTATCACATAACACATGATCATTTATTTCCTTCCATAATGTACATTTTGCATATGATTAAATCATAAGCATACATATACATATAATATATATTTTTAGCATACTTGAATAATGAATGCAAAGAAATGTGAAATTTAAATATTTCATTTGATTGAATTATGAGTGCATGTCTTTTAAAAAAAGAGTGATTTTTAATCCATTAGTTAGATACACATTCACATGTATAAAAAATTTTAAGTGAGTACGTTGTCATTATTTTTTGCACCAGGGGCATAAGGTACAAGACCAACTTAGGGCTACTTAAAGTCTATACAAAGTACCACAGCAGTATGTGTCTAGATACCACTAAGATACATACATGTATAGTATAAGATAGGAAAAATATAAAAAATTTTTTTTATTTATTTGACTTATTTTTTTTATTTATTTATATATATATATATATATGTATAAGAGTTTTAAGTGAGTATGGTGTCATTGTTTTTTGCACCGAGTGTGTAAGGTATAAGACCAACTTAGGGCTACTTAAAGCCTCGCAGCCCTAGGGTGTCCCGACTAATATACTAGTTTTCTTAGATACATACAAATGTAAAAAAGAATCAAAGGAATAATAAATCATGCAAGAAGTCAAATTTGATTATTTATGATTTATACATGAAATTCTTCCTAAGTCTTAACACGGAGATGCATAGGAGTAGATTTAGGCAAAGGTTGTGTTCTTTTCAAATGAACTATATATTTGTAAATCCTACGTGAATCTATGTAAGATAAGGAAAGAGAACTTCATATTGCATATCTCATATTATCATCACATGAAAATTTATAGATATTTGTAATTAACATGGCTTCATTTATAGTAATTGATTTATAGGCTTTTAAAAAAAACTTTTGATTTAACATTAATAATAGCCACCTATTTTTTTAATTTAAATCAACACATTGCAATTTGACATAAAAGAAATCATCTTTATTTGATTAATTTGAAAGACATGAATGCATGAGTACAAGTAGCATACAATATTTAGCATGATTGGAAGGAAATAAAACAACACAAGCATGTGATTTCATTCAAATTCAACTAAGCCGTAAGGACAATCAAACTAAATAAGGCTATTTAAAGCAAACCAAAGTTCTTTAATGTCATTTCATTTTCATATTTGATTTGATTTAGGAAATGTGAAAGAAGTTTGCTAATCCTAATCCCATTCCCCATGTATAAGTTAATTTGATTTAGTGACAAAAAAGAATTAGATCAATTTTATGTCTTGCTTAGGTTAGGGTATGAATTAAGTGAATTAATTAACCCTTACCTACATCACCTTAAGTTAATTAACTAATTAATGATGAGCCAACATGATATGTAACCACATGAAAAATAAATTTGCAATGCTCCTAAGAAATGAAAGGGGCTTAATGCAATTGGCTCATGATTAATAATTAATTAAGCTTAAGGGATCTCACTTAATTACTCTTATTATTTTCTCACACATGTGAGCTAACCATAATTTCATCATCTCTCACATTAAGTTATTGAACACCCAAAGAGCTACCCAAGGCCAATTAAGGTTGTTTAGATGTGGATGAATTGATTTTTGACTTTAATTTCATTAACCCTTTAATTAATTGATTAAACATTTTGGTTATGTTTTAGTTTGAATGATGAAATTAACTTAGGGGGAAAGATCAAGGGCAAGGCCCCATTCCTAATCCCTAAATCATTTTAAACATTCAATTAGATCCTGATTTCCTTATCTTGGAGATTAATCACTTAATTTATCACTTAATTATTTCATTAACCATTAATTAATTTGATTTTTAAAAGTGAAGAAAATGTAGGAAATGAATTAGAAAAGTATCCCAATCACATCCCCTAAGCTATCTTATTGTTCAATAGGTAATTAAGACTTAATTAAGTGATTTTCTTAATTAAGCAATTAATAAAATCCTAGAAAAATAGGGGGTAGAGGTCATCCCCCTAAACATCCACAGAAAACTTAAGATTAATTGAGTGCTTAATTAATGTGTAATTAAGCTAATTAGATATTTGATTAAACCTTAATTAAGCCAAAATCACTATTTAAAATCAATTAATATTAATTTTCCTAGATTCTATTCTGAAATATCTTCAAAATGAGCCTAGTTATATGTTTTTTTGGATTTTTCTATAGTTAGTTATGATTTTTAAAAGTTTCAGGCTTAAAATGAATTAATTAGCCTTAATTAAAGCCATTCTCTGCCATGTGCTAACAACACATTGACATGGTGTGCTTTCCATATGGCGATGGGATTGCTATTTTGTTGTCACATCCAAGTGATGACTCGGATGGCGATACGGTACTGGACCGTCCGATCAAGATTGGACAGCATTAAACTGATTTTGAGGGATCAATCAGGGGCACTAAGCGTAATCTGATCAGAGTTGTCCATTCCGATCACGTGGGATGGACATCCCATGATCTATCTTCTCCGTCAAACAATGGCTACTGTCTATCGATCACCGCTCGATCCGAGCTCACCTGAGCTCAGTTGGAAATGAAAATGATCCCACACCTTGGGAAACACAACAAATAAATCCAACTGTGGAAAATAAGTGACATGATAATTTCTTTCATAAAGATCCAAGTTATTTTCATTCAAGGATCGTTTCAATGGCATATCTCACTGAGCTTATGAGGTTCCAACGATTGAAAAAGCTTCATTTGGTAGAAATAAAGCTCTGTTGGGCCACACGAGCCTTGATTTGGTGTAGTTTGCTCGGAAGATCAATCGACTAGATGTATGTGATCAGGCTTGATCGAAATCACTCCTCCCGTAGCTTGGAAGCTTGGGAATTGATTCATTTGTGCTCGACTAGGTATGGTGATGGTGTGGCTAAGAGGAATTGAGATTTGATTAGATGAAGGGAGTATTGCTCGAAAGGGTCGTGTCCTATTTTTGTTTTGCTCGGGGAAGAGAATGCCGATTGAGGAGGGCTTGGGATCACTTGGGAAGCTCTGTGGGATTTCAAAAATTCCTTATGAACTCAAAGCTCTTGAATGCATGAAATCATGTCTTGAAGCCAGAGTATACCCCTCAATTCAGAGAAGAACAGGGGGAGGATCATGTATATGCACATTTTATGCTAAATTATCGCGTGCGCCACAGAGACTTGTCTCCATCAAGTCCAAGTGGAATGGTAGGGATGGGAGATGTGATGGGAGGCTACCATGGATCCATTGTGCAAGGTTTGGGAAAGTTGGATCCAATAGGTGCTTTTGGGTTGAGGTGAGCAACTCACCTCCCAGGTCCATAGCCAACCTAGAGTGGGTTAGGTGGACTAGATGGGTCAAGGAAGGTTCTATGGAGTGCTTGGGCCCATGGGGATGGGATAGTTGACTTAGCTTGGATCCATTGGTTTTGAAGTTTAAATCCCATGGTTTGATGGATAATCCCCTTGGTGGGGTTCACTTGGCTTTTGGGGAGGTGTTGGGCTGACCTAGGGTGAGTTTAAGTTGAGTTAGATCAGCCCACAAGGTTCCATATGTTGAATTTGAGTGGTTTGGCTTAGATTGGTCAAATAGGTTTCATTTGGGCTATGTTGGATTGGGTTGACTAATTGGTCAAATTGGGTCAAACCAAGGCTTGGATTAGGCTATATGATGATTTGGGATGTTTTGGTTTAATTAATTTGGATTGGTTTGGGCTATTTGGATTTGACTCATTTGGGTTCAAAAGGGTCAAATTGGTCAGTTGACCAATTTGACCAATTTGACCAAATTGAGTTAATTAGTATTGAGTCAAGTTCAATTGGTTGATTGAAAATGATTGTAGGCTATGGTTTAGTTTAATTTGAAATTAATTTGAATTTTAGCCATTTTGACCTTCTAGGTCAGTTTGGGCTAAGTTGGGTCAAGTTGACAAATTGGTTAACTCACGCTAATTATGGATTTGGTCAAGTTCAATAAGTGATTTGGGATGAACTTGACAATTGGTTGCAACCAATTTAGATTAAATCATGATTTGACCCATTTTGACTTTTTAGGCCAATTTGGGTCAATTTAGGTCAAATGGATAATTGGGCTTGGTTTGGCTGAAGTGAGGGTTTGGTCACGTTCAATCATTGATTATGAGTGGGTTGGAGTTAATGGTTTCAATCAATTTGGCATATGGTGGATTTTGGCTAGTTTGGGTTTTATTTGAGCTAAATGTTGACTTGGACAAAGGCTAGGTTTGACTTGGTTTGACCTAATCCAAGGCAATTGATCACCCTAGGGTGATTGTTGATCATGATTGAAGGTTTAGATGGGCTTGGTTCAATCCAATTTGGGTTGGATTGGAACATGGCTCAAAAAGGTCTTTTAGGTCAAGTGGACCTAAATAGGTCAATTGACTTGATCATGGCTTGATTCAAGTTTGGTCGAACTCATACATGAGCCTAGGATTGAAATATAAATCCAATTGCAATTGGTTTGGAGCCAAATGGGTTTTGGTTCATATGATAATTTCAAGTCAAAAGGGTCAACATGGGCTTGACTTGGGTTTAGTTTGATAATCATGGTTTATGTTTATATTTGAGTCAATGATTGTAGGAATGATTGAATCATGAAGTAATCCATGAGTTTTGGGTTGATTTGGGTGTCATTTAGCCAAGTTCAAGAATTTGGCTAAAAAGGCTAAAATTGGAAATCTAATTTGATTTGGGTTTGGTTTTGGTCATTTGGATTTATATTTCATTTATATTTTTGAATATAAATGAAGATATAAATGGTTATGAGAAAAATCATTTGAATTTGGAGTGATTTAGAAACAATCTTGACCAAGTTCATGAGTGTAGGTCAAAAAGGCTAACTTGGATTTTGATTTGGTTTGATTTATTTTCGTTTGGTTTTGGTGTTTGATTTTTCATTTATATTTGTGAATATAAATGAAGGAATGATTGACTTATAAGGAAATCAATCAAGTGTATGAAGGTGGTTCATATTACTTAGAAAGAGATTTTGAGTTTGGTTTGATTTCAATAAGTGGATTTGGATACTTGAATCGATTTGATTTGGAATCTTCGGTTTGAATTGATCTTTGAGAAAATTAATTGAATTGGTATTTGATTTGGATTTGGTTAAGGCTAAGTCCATAAGATGAAATCAAAGGGCTTAGGAAAGGTTTTGGAACTTGAATTTGGTCATTGAGAAAATCAATTGAGTGTGGAATTGATTTATGATCTTGGATTTGAATTTGAGGTTGAATTTAGTTATTAAGAAAATTAATTGAATTGATTTGGAAGATGGGAGCTAGGATATGGTTTAGGCTATAGGGTAGGCAAGTCCTCCTAAATCCCTAAGGCACAACCTATTCCTATGGCCAACTCTTCTAAGTCTCAGGGTTAGTTATAATCACTAGAAGTGTCTTAAGACTATGGAACTCTTAGTGTATACAAGATTCCTAGATCAATGATGAGGATGTTGAAGCTCACTCCAAAAGTGAGGTCAACAAAGGGTGCCTAATAGGTATGGTGTAACTAGCAAGATACACCAAATGTGTTTGATTTTTGTGATTTTGAAAAGAGGATCTTTACTTAATAAATTTATGTATGCTAAATGAAAATCCAAATGTGTTTGATTTTTTATGACTTTGAAAAGAGGATCTTTACTTAGAAAATTTGGGTGCTGAATAAAGGATCCAAATATGTTTGATTTTTGTGATTTTGAAAAGAGGATCTTTACTTAGCAAATTTGGGTATGCTAAATAAATGATCCAAATGTGTTTGATTTTTATGATTTTGAAAAAAGGATCTTTACTTAGCAAATTTGGGTATGCTAAATAAAGGATCCAAATGTGTTTGATGTTTATGATTTTGACAAGAGGATCTTTACTTAGCAAGTTTGGGTATGCTAAATAAAGAATCCAAAGGTGTTTGATTTTTATGATTTTGAAAAGAGGATCTTTACTTAGCAAGTTTGGGTATGCTAAATAAAGAATCCAAATGTGTTCAATTTTTGTGATTTTGAAAAGAGGATCTTCACTTAGCAAATTTGGGTATGCTAAATAAAGAATCCAAATATGTTTTTGGTTTTGATGTTTTGATTTTTGAAAATGACAACTTTACTTAGCAAATTTGTGTATGCTAAATAAAGTTCAAATGTGTTTGATTTTGATGTTTTGATTTTGAAAAGAGGGATCTTTACTTAGCAAATTTGGGTATGCAAAATAAAGTTCAAATGTGTTTGATTTTAATGATTTGATTTTGAAAAGAGGGATCTTTGCTTAGCAAATTGGTATGCTAAATAAAATATCCAAATTTATTTTGAAAAATGAAACTCTCATTTGACAAAATTGGGTATGTCAAATGGGAGTCAATCATGTTTTATTTTTTAAAGATGAAATTTTTGTGTGTGATTTTTTTTGAAAAGAGGAAAATTCTAACACATGTGGAATGTGTTGAGTGGAATTTCAAATAGTGTGATTTTATTTTGGAAATGAAACCTCCATTCAACAAATTTGGATATATTGAATGAAAAGGTTTATCTTTAAATTTGTAATTTTTTGAAAGGGAAGGAACTCCAACTTCAACATATGTGAGATATATTGAAATGGAATTTCAATTTTTTGATATGATTTTATTTGGAAATGAAATCTTCATTCAATAAATTTGGGTATATTGAATGAGGGTGTTCATTTTCAAATATGTGCTTTTTTTAAAAGATGATTTTTTTATTTTGTTTGGAAATGAAATCTCGATTCAATAAATTTGGGTATATTGAATGAGGATGTTCATTTTCAAATATGTGCTTTTTGAAAGATGATTTTGATTTTGTTTGGAAAGAAAATATTCATTCAATAAATTTGAATATATTGAATTAGGATATTCATTTGTGCTTTTTGAAAGATGATCTTGATTTTATTTGGAAATGAAATCTTCATTCAATAAATTTGGGTATATTGAATGAGGATGTTCATTTGTGCTTTTTGAAAGATGATTCTTAGCTTTGATTTTTGAAAAGATCCTACATGTAACAATCTTGAAGATTGTTAGATGAGGTTATTTTGTACAAGTATTTTATTATGTGAACTTTTTTGAAAAGTGCTTTTTGGAAAGTGATGTTTTTATAAAGGATTTTTTTATTTTATTTTTGGAATGAACCTTTCCTTACCATAGAAATGGTAAGGGAAGTTCAACAAAATTTTTTAGTCATTTCTTTTGTTTAAACTTTATTTTCACCTATTGGGGGACCCAATAGGGTTTTTAAGACCTACACAGAGTGAGGTCCTAAAATGTAAAGGATGTTGGTTAGCTTAGCTTAAGAATGAAATGAGCTAAGTGCCAATGGAAAAGAAGGATAGTCTCAAATTCATATAAAATACAAATCCACTATCGATACTTGGAGACAATGATCATTTACCAAAGATGGAGAGAGGAACCATCCCCAGCAGAGTCGCCAGAAAAATATGCGGTGTTTATTTATTTTTTTTCTCAAACTTTTGGGAATTTGAAAAATAAAAATATGTGTTGTTGTATTGTTGGGACACCACGTAGATCTGCAGATGTACTTATTAGGGTGATCGGTGACATTGAGAATGTTGTACTATCTCAAAAGATAGAAGTCACCATCATACAATAGACCTAATCACCTAATAATGACTAAGGATAATGGGTCTTGAATGTATAGATCTTTCCCCTACTTTACATGGAAAAGTAAAGTAGGGTTTATTTTAAACCGGGTTCATTAAGTTCCCTATGGAGGTAAGCCCCCATAGTCAATTACATCTTAAGGAATGAGATTTGTAAGAATACTCGATTAAGGTAAATGATTATTGTCTCCAAAGATTTCAAAGATAGGACTATCAATAAATTGGTCATTTTTAGAAAATCAAGTGGGATTGATAAAAAAGAGGGAGTTATTATTGAAACCAAAGGTAGATAAGTAGGCGATGCGTGATGCTAGGAAGCTTAGCGAGCATTCCAAACTATCCTATGGTTGGGCTTTATATTTTTGAAATTTGAAGAGAGTTAATTGTTTGAATTGAATTTTTATTAGAAATCTAGGGCTTACAATTTCATAACACAAGATCATGAAAATGCCTAAGAGGCGAGGATTTATGTTTGTAGCTCGCAAAGGGAAACAACAACCTCGGATCCTAAATCTAGGGAGCTTTGGTGAGGGCCAAAGCATGACATAAATCTAAGGTGAAAATGGGTATATGGTTTACCTCCACAAGAGAGAATAAACCACTCGATTGTTGGACTTACGATCACCTGGGAGTGGCTGCCAACTAACTCCTCCTATGATTTTAAATACATGTAGGCAAGTCTTATGCTTTACAAGAGGGATAAGCTATTGTTTTTTAGAAAGGAGGTTAAGTCCTTAAACACACTCCCTAAGAGACTAGATCATGAAGGGTATGAATAAATGACTTAATCTAATGCAAATTTTGTTAAGTTTTATTTTCATTTTTGGATATTTTTATTTGACATAGGCTATGGGGTTTCATGTGCCTAATGCATGAAAAGATTAACTATAGACCAAAATTAGATAGAAGGAGGTGTGTTTTCACCATGGCTCTTAAAGGTCAAGCCATTTTCTCTGGTAAAGTTGGAAGCCCTCCATTTGCAAGAGTGAAGCAATATGCTTTTTATGCATGATATCAGACATACAACATCCAACTAAGGGGTTGCTTTATCTTTTATTATCTTGATTTATGTCCTAGGCTTTTTTAGGTGAGGTTATGAGTTATTTAATTTAATTTTAAGTTGATTAATTGGATAGAAAATTTATTTTTTCCTAAGAGTCTAATCACATCCAGGCCATTCAACAACCATCAATCAATTAAGAAACTAGGAAAATCATGTCATTTCTAATGCACAAGCTAAACAAACATCAAACAATTTTATAGAGCTAGCGTAAAAGAATAAGAGGCTGATGTGGTGGCTCCACCACACAAACTAGAAAAGAAAAATTGGTAGCTAAGCTCTACTCTTATACAACCTGGATTACAAATGAATAATTACAAACTAAAAGGAATTCATGTTATGGGGGTCTTCATTCTTCATTTCTTCAGTTCTTCCCTTCTTCATTTCTTTCTTTCTTCATTTTGACTTGGGATGTAGTTTGCTCCAAGGCTTCACATGGTACATAAGATATGGTATTATGACCAATGTTCATCCTAATTACTCGATAACATTCATTCCAAATATTAATTGCAAAATTACATCAAAATGGGAAAGATAAATCTAACTAAACTAAAACATAGATTATCTAAACATACCACAATCCCAAGAAGTTATAGGAATAAATTGGACTTAACACCCTACACATGGGTAACCAAGGCCACCTACTGCCTAGTTTAGATCATGCTTAGGGGTATAAGCAGACTGCATAGTTAAAGCATTTATATTTTTAATATAGTGCCCCTTAAGCAATCCCAGAAGACATGATTAGACTAAGATCATCTTATCATCCAATCTACGCACATGCATCCTAACATTCAGTCTAAAAATATTATATCATAAAATAAAATCAGGCATCAAACCATGCACCACCCTAACATAGAGCTAGAAATTATGACTTAGCTTATTTTGTGTGCCATTTAAGGCTTATATGGCATGTCTTAGCTAGGCTTTAAGGTTGTAATTTTCTAAGTGTGAAAGATTCAACTTAGAGAGTGGTTTCTTTTTAAGTGATTTAGTTGATTTGTCAATTTTATTTGATGATTTGATTTGATTTAAATGAACCTACATTTAGCTACTAAATGTTATAAAGAGAAGAAAAGAGAAGAAAACTTCTCTTTCATCCCTACCTTAAGTAATTTTTAAAGTAGATTCGTTAATAATTTTTCTTTTCTTTAGTGAATGTTTTAATATGTGTTTTAATTTACCCTAAGTTTATATTTTCTCTAAATAAACTTATTCGATAAGAAAGGCATCTTAGGATTAGTTAAGGTCGATTACTATCATATAACACACAACCATTTATTTCTTTCCACCATGTATATCATGCATATGAATAATCCTAAGCATATTTATACATGCAATGCAAATCTTAGCACACCTTAATGATGAATGCAAAGAGATGTTGCTTAAGAAAATTTGGATATTCCATGAATGCATATTTTTATTATGTTGGAAAAGAGAGATTCTTTTATCCATTAGCTAAATGCACATCCATATGTATAAAAGACATAAGTGAGTACGACGCCATTATTTTCTACACTAGGGGTGTAAGGTACAAGACCTACTTGGGGCTACTTAAAGCCTCGCAATCCTGGGATGGCCAAACTAATATGCCACTTTTCTTAAATACATGAAAATATACAAAAAGAAATAAATGGATGAAGAATCATGCAAAAATACTTTTGTGTTTGATTTGGTTGCATAATTTACATGTATAAATATGAAGATCCTTCTTAAGTCATAACATAGAAGTGCATAGGCATAGATTTAAGCAAGTGTTATATTCTTTACAAATGAACTATACACTTTGTAAATCTTATTCAAATCCATGTTAAGAGAAGAGGAGAAAATCACATAATACACATCTTATGCTATAATCACATGCAAGCTTATAAGTACTTATAAGTTGTATCACTTCATTTATAATCTTTGATTTATAGGTTTTAAAAATACTTTTTGGTTTAATAGTGATGATAGCCACTCATATTCTTGCTTTAGCCAAAACATGCAATTTGACATAAAAGGAAACATTTTATTTAATTGATTTTTCAAAAGATATGAATGCATGATTTCATATGGCAAACAACATTTAACATGTTTGGAAAGAAATAAAGTGATATAATCATATGCCTTCATTCACCCTAATTAATTCCTGAAGACAATCCTATAAAATAAGATCATTTAAAGTGAATCAAAATTCCATAAAGAGATTTTTATTTTTTTTGAATTTAATTTGGCTTAGGAAATGTGAAAAGAGTTTGCTGGTCCTAACCCATTTCCCCCATGTGTGAATTGGTTTAGTTTAATTTTTAGAATAATTAGATTGATTTTATATTTGTTTATGTTATGGTGTGAATTAAGTCCATTAATTATCCCTTACCTATACCACTTTAACATAATTAAACAAATAATTATGAGCCAACATATGATATGCAACCACATGGAATTTAAATCAGCAATGCACCTAAGAAATAAAGGGGCCTAATGCAATTGGCTCATAATTATTGATTAATTAAGCTAAAAAGTTTAATTAAGTACTTTCATAACCTTCCCACACATGTGAGTTAGATATCATTTTCTCAAACTTACCTTAGGCTTTTGAACACCTAAGGATCTACCTAGCATGAGATTGATTAACTCTAGATTAGTTTTGAAAGTTTTAATTAGACTAATTAAGTAGATCATTAGTGGATTAATCCTTTAATTATTTTTGGATTAAGGAAGAAAGGGGTTTAGGGAATAACTTAGGGAAAATATCCCAAACCCATTCCATAAATCTCCTCCTTACTTAAACAATCTTTAATTATCTCAATTAAGAGATTAAATCATTGTTCATATGCTTAATTACTCTAATTACATTAAAGTGATTATTCATTAATTTCTTTCCTAATTAACTCCTTGATAAATTCAAAAAAATGGGAGGCCAAGTCATTCCACTAAACATATCTAAGAAATTTTAAATTAATTAATTGAGTAATTAGGGAGTAATTAAGGTGATTAAATTTTTTAGTTAAATTCTAATTAAGTAAAATTCACTATTTAAAATCATTTAAAAATAATTTTATTGGATTTCCCTCTGAAATATCTTTAAAATGAGCCCTCATTTATATTTTTTTTGGATTTTCTACATTTAATTATGATTATATGAAGTTCCTATGTTTAGTGGATAATTAAAATAACCTGATTGATTAACTAATCTCATCTGCCACGACATTTAATTTTTCATGGAATGATGGGATTGGTTATTTAAGTTTCACTCACCGTATGTGGCTGAGATGCGATCAAGGATCGATGATTAATCTCGTGGTTCTAAAGGGTTTAAATAGATCTAAGCATGATTTAATCAGCCATCCATCCAAAACATGTGGGATGGATTTCTTGATTCATCCTGCCTAAGCTGTGGGAGATAATCCA
The DNA here is from genome assembly GCA_021442155.1 of Cymbidium sinense. NCBI lineage: Eukaryota > Viridiplantae > Streptophyta > Magnoliopsida > Asparagales > Orchidaceae > Cymbidium > Cymbidium sinense. Next base: position 88,083,565 of record CM038224.1, read on the forward strand.
TCCTCCATCACCGATTTGGAGCTCACCAGCAGGATTTTCCCTACACCTTCAAGAGGCATAGGGAAGAACATCCAATAGATATAATTTGATGAGGTAGATTTCTTTCACAAAGGACTAAAGAATTTTCCTAAATTTATGATTTGAGGTCCATACCTCACCGGAGCTCATGATCCGTGATGAATTTAACCGAGGTAGCTTCATCTAGTAGAGATAAAACCCTGAAATTTTGGCAAGTTGTCTCCTCCAAGTGCTTTGGAACAAAGCCTCACCGAAAGCTCATGTGAGTTGATTGAAATCACCTGAGTGGCCGGAGAGCTTGGGAAAAGGTGGGCTCAAGCTCGGCTTTGGTGAAGGTGTGTGGGAGGAGATTGAACTTCATGGGGAATTGAGTGAAAGCCAAGTGGGATTTCTCCTTTGGCTTTGAGGAAAATTGAGAATTCTAGAGTTAGGGAGCTCAAGGGACTTGGGGGAAGCTCTGAGGATGCTCTAGAATCAAGAGTGAGTGAATGCATCTGGTTTAGAGAGAATGCACACCCCTCCTCCCTTTATCCGATGGCTGATGATGGGATGATCTATTTTATCATTTGAATGACTGAGGTTGGGAGCTCGAGCCAGGGATTTAGGCATGCCAAGTGTCTCCCCTTCAGTGGAGAAGGAAGTCTAGAAGGTTTTCTTGGGAGGTAGTGGTTGCCTTAGGTGGTCTGGCTTGAACCAATAGAGGAGGGGAGGTGATTTCACCTCCCCTTGGGTTATGGTCGACCCAACCATGCATGGCATGGCATGGGTGATGTCCTAGGCGCCTAGGTGGCCTAAGGAATGAGTGCCAAGTGTGCATGTGAGTGGATAATCCATTACATGGGTATTTCACCCCATCTATTACCCTTAACCCAAAGGTATCTCAATCATTTAACCATGGATTGATTTTAGGTAGATTTTAAATATTTCAAAAATGAATTATGCTAATTTTCAATGAATTTGGAGTTGATTTGATATGATTTGGCTCAAGTTGACCCATTTGGGTCAAAATGGGTCAACTTAAGTTGACCAATTGGTCAAATTAGGTCAAACCAAGGGTTGGGTTATATATGACCATTTGTTGGTATCATTGGTTTAGTTCAATTTGATTTATATTTAATTTTGGTTCATTTAGTTCATTTAGGTCAAATGGGTCAAGTTGTTCAATTTGACCCATTTGACCTAATTGAGTTAGGTCATGGGTTTGTTTAGGCTTGGTTGATCATTTGAAATATGTTGCAAGCTTTGGTTTCAATCAATTTTGGTTTGGTTTGATTTCAAGTTGATTTGACCTTTTAGGTCAAATTCATGGTCAGTCAATAGGTTGGGTCTAGTTGGCCAATTGACGCTTTGGTCAAGTTCAACAAATGATTTAGAATGAATTTGATCCATTGGTTGCAATCAATTTGGCTTAGATCAAGATTTGACCTATTTTGGCTTTTTAGGTCAACTTGGTTCAACTTAGGTCAAGTGGCCAATTAGGCTTGGTTTGGCTCAATTGATGGCTTGGTAAAGTTCAACCATTGATTATGGATTGGTTTAGATCAATGGTTTCAATCAATTTGGCATATGGGAGATTTTGGCTGGGGTTTCATTTGGGTTTTTTTTGATTTTGGTTTGATGATTGAAGTTTATGTTTATATTTGGGCATGTGAAAAGGAATGATTATTTTAAGAGAAAATCCAAAGGTTTGGATTGATTTGAGAATAATTTGGCTATGTTCAAGGATTTGACTTGAAAGAGCATAAGTTGGATTTGAATTTCAGTTTTGAATTTATCTTTGGTTATTTGAAGTTATATTTCATTTATATTTATGAATATAAGTGAGAATATAAATGGGTTATGAGAAAATCTTTTGAGTTTGAAGTGATTTGGAATTGATTTGAGCTAAGTCAATAAGTTGAAATCAAAAGGGCTTAAGAAAGATTTTGGATTTGGAATTGAATTTTGAATTTAGTTTTAGTTATTTGAATTTATATTTCATTTATATTTGTGAATATAAATGAGAATATAAATGAGTTATGAGAAAATATTTTAAGTTTGAAGTGATTTGGATTTGATTTGAGCTAAGTCTATAAGATGAAATCAAAATGGCTTAGGAAAAATTTTGGATTTGGAATTGATCATGGGTTTTAATCATTTGAGATTTGATTCATGATTTGAATTTTGGAATTGATTTATGATTTAAGAAAATGAATTGAGTTGAAATTGATTTAAGATTTTATTTAGAATTAATTTGAATTTGAAGTTTGTTTGAATTTGAAGTTGAGTTGAATTTGGAGTTTGACTTGAAAGAAGGAAGTAAGGATTTGGTTCAAGCTATTGGGCAGGCAAGTTTTCCTAATACCCCTAAGGCATAACCATTTCCTATGGTTAACTCTTCTATGTCTCTAGGGTTAGGTTAAGTGTTCACCTAATCACTAGAAGTGTCTTAAGACTAAGGAACTCTTAGTGACTAGAGGAGTCCTACATCCAAGATAAAGAAGTTGAAAGCTCACTCCAAAAGTGAGGTGAACACACCGAATTTATTAAGTGAGGATCTCATTTTCATGTCATCCACTTAACATATCAAATTTGTTAAGTAGGAGTCCCATTTTCAAAACATATATCAATTACATTTGAGATTTTACTTAACATACCAAATTTGTTAATTAAGAGTCTCATTTTCAAAGAAATGGAAGACATATATCAATGACATTTGATTCCTACTTAACATACCAAATTTGTTAAGTAAGAATCTTTTTTTTCAAATACTTGAGCTTTCACTTAACATACAAAATTTGTTAAGTGAGAGTCTCATTTTCAAAGAAAAGCAAAACATATATCAATCACATTTGGCTTTCATTTAACATACCAAATTTGTTAAGTGAAAGTCCTATTTTCAAACATAAATCAAACACATGTGGCTTTTGCTTGACATATCAAATTTGTTAAGTAAGAAGTCCCATTTTTAAATCAACATTTCACTCATCACAAGCAAAAGGTATTTCACAAAATTTTTTTCAAGCACACAATCACAACCTTTCTTAGTAGACTCAAATTTTCTAAGTAGAGGTTCTTTCAAATCATCAATATTTTCAAACAAGATACACAAAATACTAATATATCTAAGAAAATATCTCCTCAAATTTATGGACCCCACCCAACCTACTTAAATTGGTTGAGTATGGGTTCTAAAACCAAAATTAAATGGCAAAGTCTCTCCTCAATATCAAAATCTCTCCAATGAACCCCACTTAACATATTTGAATTGTTGAGCGTGGGTTCAAAACTCCAAATCTATATTACTCTATTGGGATGAGTATTAAAGTAGAAATCTCACTCATATTACATTTCAACACATGTTGAGATACTGTGCAGACCGGTTAGTACAGTTATTTTTTGTAGTTAATACACATGGCTTCACAGAAGTTCATTTTTACTTTCCACTTTGAGATGAATTTGGCCTTGGATCAGGCTAGCCTCCCCGAGATTGACTCCACCCACCTAGTTTTCTTTAACTAAGGATTCAAGGGAGCACGTTTTACTTGTGAGGGGGTGACCCTCACTACCATTAGTTGGGATGAGATGGCTAGGAAGAAGCCAGTCATCCGCATTGACATGCCCTTTGATTTTGAGAACCCTCCATTGAAAAGGAAGGCCATAGTGGTTCCCATGCCCCATTCTGTGATAATTTCAACACTTGCCTGTCCAGTTGTCCCTACCATTGATCCAGTGAGAACTACTACCTCCTCATTGGTCACCATGAAGGGGAAGACTATCTTAGCCTCTGAGATAATCTCCTCCACTTTTGAAGTAGTATTAGTTTTCACTTGTTCACTTATACTCAAAGATCACAATTGAAAGATTAAGTGGGAGCACAAGCCAGAGCTTGAGGTCGCATCCCATGTAGTCGAGGGTTCTCCCAAGAGGTCTCCACTGACCGAACAAGTTCCACCCCTCTCGATGGACAAGAAGATTATCGAAGGATTGCTGCTTCTCCTCCACCATTAGTATACTATGAAACAAGAGGCCCTACATATGTCTTAGGACTGTTCTACACTAAGTTGGCAGAGCATAGGGATGCTCAGAGTTTAATACATTGTTTGATTTATCATCATTGATCCCTAGGAGTATGAGGGGTTATATCCATAAGGAGAGAGCCATGGAGGCTCGAGAATCTATTCAAGTAGACCAAAAGAAGCCCATAGTGATTCGCACACTCTATTATGTGATAGTTTCAGCACTTTCCTGTCTAGCTGTCCCTACCATTGCTCCAGTAAGAATTGCTACCTCCTCTTTGGCCACCCCGAAGGGGAAGACTATCTCAGCCTTTGAGATAGTCTCCACCACTTTTGAGGTAAGTATTAGTTCCTGTTCTACCTTGTTCACTTGTACTTAGTTCCATAATAAAAATCAAAAGATTAAGTGGGAGCACGAGCGAGCAGCTAGAGAGCTTGAGGCTGCATCTCATGTAGCTGAGGAGGGTTCTCCCTGAGAGGTCTCTTCACTTCTGACCAGCAAGTTCCACCCCTTCTCAGCCTCAGATGGAGAGGAAGATTATCGAGGATTGCTACTTTTCCTCCACCATCAGTATACTATGAAACACCAGATAGGGAGCACAGGAGGCCCTATGCCAGGCGTAGGACTGACTTATGCCAGATTGGTAGAGCATATGGACGCTTGGAGTCCGTTACCTTATGAATTTTCTTGATCGTCCCCCTATCAGGGCCTATCATTCAGATAGGATTGTTCTTATCAGTGCTACCCACCGCAGATAGAGATCTCCCATTGAGGGGTAGTTGGTGTTGCCTTCACACCGCTCTCCTCATCATCCACCATCACCCTTACTGCCACAAAGATCCACCACTCCGCCAAGGTTCAAGCCCCTCATCCGTGGAGAGACCTTCCCTCTGATCCGCCACGACCTGGATCCCACTCCTCCATCCCACCTATTGAGGTGAGATCGAGCTCCCCTGCTCGACCATCTACCTCCCAGGGTTCGACAGAGTGGTGAGGTGTCATAGTCGCATTCACCACCACCACCACCATCGAGCCATAAGAAGAGGAAGGTGATAATGTTATAGTTCCCATGGCATTAGATCTCCATAGTGACACCACTCCACCGATGAGCAGTCATGAGCATATCTCTTCCAGTGAGCATGACCCTCCCAGAGCTAGCACTCTAGTGGCATATTGTGTTAGATGTATCTCCATCAGTGTGCATAATCCCTCTATCAGTCAACAGTGTGTGTTTGTATTGGCAAAATTAGACCGCCTTTTAGAAGAAATTTTAGTACTTTTGCCAAAAGAGAAACTAGGCGCTATGCATCAAGAATGAGAGGGTATCCTTTGATCCTAATGAGGATGACCTTCTTGAGGATTTGGTCGAGGTCCATATGGTCGATACTAGGAGCTCTCTCTATAGAGATTAGTATAGTCAGAAAGGTGTTATAGTTGAAGAAGATGATGCCATCCATTCAACCCAACACCTCCATTAGCAGCTTAAACAGAAGGATGATCAGATCAACTGGATGGAGAAGAGGATAGAAGACTTGTTCGTAGCCCTCCACACACTTCAAAATCGGCCTCAGTCCCCCAGTATATACTGATAGAGATAGATCATCCTGAGCCAGCACATGTCCTGGATCAGCCCAAGAGCACTTCTCCAGTAGATTAGGGTAGTGGTAGCTTGCATAGGAAGGTGGTGGATAGCACCTCCATGCATGATAAAGACATTAAAAATATCATGGAACAACAGGTGAGGGATGCATTGGCATAAGCCCGAGGTGGCTCATCCATTCCAAAGGGTAGACTCTCCCCAGAGGAATTTGATGTTGTCAAATACCCTAAGAGTTTTGTGCCTCCTTTCTTCAAAATATTTGATGGCAGTGGGAACCCTCGCCAGTACATCCCACACTCCAGGGCTGACTGTTGTAATGCTAGAGGCAGCGACACTCTTATTTTTAGATTATTTATTAATATTCTAGCAGGTGTTGCATTTTATTGGTATGCTGAACCGCCCAATAGTTTGGTAAAGATATTTGTTGAGTTGGAGCATCTCTTCATCAGAGGTTTGATGGAGCTCAAGGGTTACCGTAGGTGATCTCATTGTGACCAAGAAAATCCAAATGAGTCCCTTATTGATTACATTCTCATGTGGAGAAACCTGAGTATGAATGCAAACCATGTCCAATAGCAATGAGATTATACTCAAGAATATCCATGGCCTGATTATTTTCATGCTTAAGGGGCTTACAATCAAAACCTTCAAGAAGCTAATCAACAAGGTGGCTAGTCTACAAGAGGAAGCCATATAGTTGCCTTCCCATGATCAGTCAGGCATGCTCAAACCTCAGAAGGCATTTGAGAAGAAGCTAGAGGCAGTCACAACAGTTGATAAGGGGAAGCAGCCAGCTAGGGTCTAGTCAGATAGTCCTCGAGCTCAGCAGTCTCCTCTACCACCCCTCACCATCTCACACCTCAAGCCATAGAGGCCTCTACCACCACCTCCCCAGTAGTATCCTCATCAGCAATATTCCTTCCTATCACCCAGTAGCTATCATTTATCAATTCTTGTTGATAAATTGAATAAATTATATTCATTCAAGAGGGAGGTAGTCAGGAAGATCTTTAAGAATCTCTTAAAGAAGCCTGATTTCCAGTTACCAGAGCCTAGGAGGCTAGAGGAAGTGGGTAAGAGTCATGATACAAACTATTGCTCCTACCACCGCATGCTAGGACATGTTATAGAAGATTGCTTTACCTTTAAGGACTAGCTTGACCTATAAGTTAAAATTATTATCATCCTAAGGAATACCTACTAACAACCCTCTAGTTCTTAGGGTAATCCTTGGGGATACACGTGATCTTCTTAAGACAGAGGAAGTTTGAGATATCTCCCTATCCCGAACCTCCAAGAAAATCATTTCTAAGATCAGAAAGTTACCCTTGTAGGTTCTGAAATAACTCAAACCTCCAACTCTAAGGAAGGTTTGCAAGTTGCTAAGGACAACTTGAAGGAGGTAGAAGCCCAGCAGCAGTAGTGATAGCCTCCACTTGCCTGGGATAGCATAGTAGCATAACCACCAACCGAGTCCAGCAATCCTTCCATAGTTATAGTTCCTCTAGCTAGCTCTTCTTTTAGCAGCCGTATTATATCAGCAAAGGGGGAGGGAGGGGGTGCCAAATCCCTCACTCCACTTACTTTACTTGATTTCTATTTTGTACCTCCATCCAAATCTAAGAAATCAATGAAGAAAGTTGATTCCACTTACATCTGTGTCACTTCTGATGATCTTCTTGAGTTTATTCCTTTAGATAGCTCTCCAAGTCTAATTAATCATAATAACTCTAGTTCTAATCATTCCTCTTCTGATTTAGAAATGGATTTTCCATTCTTGAATCATTCAGGGTTTGCCCATTGAGATTGATTTGGAGTCTTTTGACTTCGATGATCTTATAGGAGAAGCTATAAGTGAACCATATGAGCAGGTAAAACTTTCCACTAAACCATCTCTTGAAGTCACTGAAGATAACCTCCATAGTGGCAAAGGTTTACCTCTTAGGGTAGCATCTCAGGATAAGGGTAAACAAGTCATTGGTTATAATGATCAAGAAGCCCCTCCATAGGATACTCCACTTATGAATATGCTTGTGTAGGACCAGCCCAGAGTTGACTAATGTCCTCACTCACCTAAGAAAATTGTCAGCTAAACTAAGCATATATGATGCCCTTATCTTATCCAAAGAGATGAGGGAGTCATTGATCAAAGTCATTTTTGATTCAAAATATGCTTAGATCAGCTGACCGTTATTGGAGAGGAGGCATGTTATTCAAGAGAAGCCCATGGAGTTACATTCACTGATGAAGACCTTCTTTTGTGGATAATAGAGCACAACCATTCCCTCTACATCATAGTGGGCAGATTCAGACTCTCTAGGGTGTTAGTTGATCTAGGTGCATCAGTGAACATTATGAGTCTAAAGACCCTTGCCTACTTGAGGATTTACATCTCTAAACTCTAAGGAGATCAGATGATGTTTTGAGGATTCAATGAGCAAGATGAGAGGGCTTTAGGCTCTATAATAATGCCATTAGAGATAGATGTCTGGAAGACAGAAGCCAAGAATCAAACATGTATCTTTCATTGCTTTGAGGCCTTGGATACATGGAAACAACATAGTTCTATCCTTTTTTACATTAGTGCATCAAATTTTGAAGAGGTAGAATCGAGTATTATGTCAAAGGAGATTTGAAGCCATTCTCAGTTAGATATGTTGAGATATATGAGAATGCAACCTACTATCTTCCTCCAAATCAAAAAGTCTATTCTCACAAACTTGGTGAAAGTTCAAAAATAAAAGAAAAATAAATAACAGAAAAAGAAATAAAAGAAAAAGGAATAAAAGAAAAAGAATAAAAGGAAAAAAGAAAAGAAAATGCAAGTGAACGAGAATCATACACTGAGGAAGAAGTAGAGCCTGAAGTTAGATTCCACCCACAGTTTGTTCATCCATATGAACATATGGGTAGGATGAATAGACCCCCATATGGTAGTGGAAGAGATAGATTTAAAGACAGTTCCAGAGGTGGAAGACCTCCTCCCTATTGGCCACCCAATAGGAGCTATGTTCTGACTCACAAGAATACCCCTGCTATCCACATAGACTTAGAATCAAGTTCAAAGGATGAGTCTAATGTTAGCACATCGATCAACCCCTCTGGTCCTTTGGAGTGTGACATTCTAGAGAGCAAAGAAAGCCTCCAAGATGAATGTATCTAAATCACTATTATGTATAGACAATAGTTTGAAACCTTAGCTCTAACCTCACTTTCTTCCCTGAAAGTTGAAGGTTTATTAGTTAAGGAGCCGTTAACCATGATGTCCAAAGAGATTTTTATTGGGAGCATCATCCTCATGTCAAGAAGATGATGTAGAACTTGAGGATGATTCATATAAAGATTTAATACAATTGCCTTTCGATTGGTATTCATCTTGTGTTCTTAACTTAGCAAAGAAGGGATTAATCCCACATACATGGTCTAAACATAGGTCAAATTACTTTGAAAGGTTATGGGACAACCAAAGTAGATATTCTCAATCAAGACCAGGACTAGGATTTGACATAGTGGGTCCAGTCGATGATGACAACCATTACCTCATCACCACTCATTTGGGGTATGATAGGTTCCTCTCAAATCATGCTAACTCTTATGAGGAGGTATGTTTAGAAACTTTAGATAACCCAAATGAGCTTGAAGTCAGAGCTGCATCACTAAAGTTCTTAGAGATGAGATCAACCATTGATGAACTTAAAGAGATCAACTTAGGAACTGAAGACAATCCATGTCCAACATACATCCATTCCTTATTGAATGAAGAAGAAACCAATGACTTAGTTAGGCTATTAGCTAAAGTTTAAAGACCGCTTCATAGAGTTATGAAGAAATTCTTTTATCTCGACATAGTAGTCCAAAACTAGCAATAACCTAATGCTAACCATATCAAGCTCCAGACACAAAGGTCACTTCAAATCAAAACCCGATGCTAGTTTTTATTAAGAAAAAAACCAAATGCATTCATTTTAGGGATCTAAATAAGGCTTGTCATATGGATGAATTTCCACTTCCTATACCAGAATTAATGATGGACATTGCCTCATCTCAAGCAGTATTCTCCTTTATGGATGGGGCATCTAGCTACAACTAAATCAAGATGGCCCCAGAGGATGAAAGAAACACTACTTTTGAACCCATCAAATTGCTATATGGTCATGCTTTTTTTAAAATGTGCTACATATGCCATGACTATCTTTAATGAACTCATTCATCATCAAGTTGAATGCTATGTTGATGTTCTATTAGTAAGAAGCAAAGAAAAGGAAGACCATCTCTTCAACTTGAGAGTAGTATTTGAACAGTTAAATTAATTTAACCTCAATCCTCAAGTGTGCATTCGAGTAGGAAATTCTTGGTTTGTTGTACATATAAAAAAATCAATCTGGAGAAGATCGAGGCTATCTTAGAAATGCCCCCCTAAAAGTCTAACTCAACTCATATCATTTTAAGGGCGGTTGGCAAATCTAAGATGCTTGATATCCAACCTACCAGAAAGATGCCAACCATTCTTAGCACTTGTCAAAAAGGATGCCAAGTTCAAGTGGGATGATAAGTGTCAGCATGCCTTTGAAGACATCAAGCACTACCTGATGATGCCACTAGTTCTATTAGGCCCTATCCCCAAGATGTTGATTCTCTACACTTCTACATTAGATGACTCCCTTGGTACTTTTTTGGCTCAAACCAATGATGAAGGCAAAGAAAATGCTCTTTAATACCTCAGTCATCATCTAATTCTTGAGGCAAACTATCCACCTATTGAGAAGCACTACCTAGCTTTAATCTTTGCATCCCAAAAGCTATGACACTATATGATTTCTCATAAGGTGAATCTGATCTCTAGGATCAATCCACTGTAATATCTCATGACACGACCAATGTTATCCGTATAGTCTACGCATTGGTCCATGATTTTGTCATAGTTTGATATCAAATTTGTACCCCTTCATGCATGATTCCACAAAATGACCACTATCCCAAACAAAACCCACTTCAGGTGATTTCAGTTTTTTTTTTTTTCAAAAAGAAGAAGAACCATGATCTACTCTTCCAAGAAAGGCAATAGTTCTCCTAACTCGGACCATGATGTGATGAGATTCTCATATCATCCCAACCCATGCACCAACAACAATGCCAATAATATGAGGCTCGATTGTATCCGTCATTTACACTATGCATCTAGAGTATTAATATATTCAGAGATTCTCAGCTCATCATCAACCAAATTGTTAGGTCCTACAAAGTTCTAAAGCATAAGCTCCATCATTACTACAAGTACACTATGGAGTTGTTGGCCCAAATCCCAAAGGATTCTCATGGAGAAAATAGTATAGCATTAGCCAAGCTTGCTAAAGAGTTGGCATGTATAAAAGATGAGTCCATTCTAATAAGGGTCCAAAATAGACAAGTCTTATCCCTTGTTGATGCTGAACTCATCGAGATATTCCCTCATGAAGGGGAGGTTTCTGTTGCCAAAAAGGATGAGGAGTCAGATTGGAGGAAACCATACATGGATTATTTAAATATAAGAAAACTACCTCAAGAGAAGTCATTAGCACATCAGGTGAAGTAGAGAGCCCTTTCCTATGCTATCGTATGCGACACCTTGTACCGATGATCTTTCGTTCATATGTGGTTACATTATCTAGAAAAACACAAAGCCCGTAGGATAGTGATCGAGGCAACACTCTAGCATGAGCATCATCAACTAGATGAAAGCCAAGATCAAGAGATTAGATACTTACTAGCCTTTCAATGATCATGGATGTAGCTGAGATTCCACCAATGTCGTGTGGTCACCAACCACCCAACATTCTACATCTTATATTGGCCTCATGGCCATTTAAGTGTTGGGGTACCGACATAGCTGGTCCGATTAATCTTCCTTCTTCCAAGGGTCACCGATTCATTCTAGCTACCACCAACTACATTTCCAAGTGTGTGGAGGAAATCCCACTTAGAGGGGTCATAACTCAGCACGTGCTCCAATTTTTTAGGAACCATATCGTATATAGGTTTGGAGTGCTTAAATGAATTATATCTGATAATGGTACTGCATTCAAGTGCACTAAAATCAGCAACTTTGCCAGAGACACAACATAGATTGGAGATATTCCACCATCTACTACTGAGGGTAGATGGTCTAGCAGAAGCATTCAACAAAACCCTCATCCAAATACTGAAGAAGACACTCAACAAGAATAAGCAACAGTGGCATGAGCAGTTAGTTGAAACCTTGTGGGCTTACCGCACTACATATAGAACTCCAACTCAATCTACCCCTTTCTCCTTAGTGTATGGGTCTAAAGCCATTCTTCCATTAGAAGTCTAACTCTCTTCTTTATGGATAGCTGTGGGTAGTAAGATCTAGCAAATGCCAAGTTGGAAGAGCTCAAAGGTTTGGAAGAGAGATGCCTTTGGGCATGCCGTAACCTCGAGTACAAAGCCAAAATGATTCAAGCTCACAACAAGTTAGTTCATAGAGCTTTTCAAGTAGAAAGCTTGTTTTAGTTCTAAGGAGACCAATTTTGCTTAAAAAGATGAGAGGCAAGTTTGAACCCACTTGGGAAGGCCCTTTTGCCATAGAGAAGGCCTACTAAGGAGGATCTTATCAACTTATAAACTGTAAGGGAGAGCGCCTGATGCTTCCAATCAATGGGCTCTACTTAAAGAAATACTATCCATAAATCTTGTTTGAAAATAATCATCAACAAAACTTCTTTTCATATCAAATTCCATCTCTTATGTGTTAGAAATATCTTACATCTTTTGCTTGAGAATCTATCATGACGTGTTTAGGGTAGGTGTAAGAGAATCCGAGCGGCATCCTATTCCTCCACAACACAAACATAAACTATAAACGATCCTCTAGTGCTACTAGGTTAGGTGTAAGAGAGCCCAAGAGGCATCATTTTTTGAGCCTAAGTTAGGTGTAAGAGAACCCAAGCGACATCCTTTCTTGGTGGAGTCACAATTCCCCTTGTGGCACCATTTCATCCATTCTTCTACGTATTTAGGGTAGGTGTAAGAGAACCCAAGCAGCATCCTATTCCTTCTTTCAGAACACAAATGAACATATATCTTTGTCTCGAGCTATTTTGATGTGGGAGCAAGCCCCCATGGCACTCACTCATTAGCTGCTCTAGGTGGGGCCGATATACTACATTGTTAGTGTGTCACCCTAGTGGTCACTTGTCTGGCGGATGTGAGTCCCCACACTTTCTTCCTGACTTGACAATTGCAAACCAATGAGTGCATTATCTTGGTAGGCCTTACTACGCAGCCAGTAAGTTACCCCATGTTGACTTTGTTTAAGAGGATGTAAGCTTACACGCTTTCTTCTTGGACTAGCCATCATGCACTGACTAGGTTGAGTATATTTGAGGTTCAGGATAAGTCCCCCAGTGGCTCCTTTGCTCTTGACTACTTCAAGCTTGGGTTTAGTCCTTACACAGGACTCCTCGCTTAGCAGTCACCCTAGGTCGGATAGCCCCTATCGAGACAAAGATAGATTATCCCGACGATCAGTTCTGCTTTAGAGAGATGTAAGTCTGCATGCCTTTTCTCTAAGCTGATTATCACACACCGATAGGCAGCTTAGGTTGGTTGGTTATTTCCATGCTGACGATGATCCACCCGGTGGATACACCACTCTTGGCAGATGTGAGTCCCCACATTTTCTCCTTGAGTTGGCCACCGTATATCTATAAGCTTTCTTTTATAGGGTTTTGGATAACGCCTCTAGTGACACTTCCTGGGCACTCTATTTGGATCATGTCCTTAGCAAACCCATTTAGACACTACCCTAGTTACTCTTGGATTGGACAGTTCCCCTTTCCTAGTAGCCACCCATGTGGTTGGATAATTTGTCTTGTAGATATGCAGATTCTCCCTTGGTACAATAAGTCTGAGATAGGACTAGGCTGATATGAGCTCCTTCTCAGTGTGGTCCTCGCAAACCAATAGGGTCCATGATAAAATAAAATAAACAAAATATATCTTCGCTTGTGGATTAGGAATTCAAGCCCTGAGTGGCCCCTTTCCTAAGCAGGCATCCTATCTTTAGGGCACTATTAGGAAAACTCCCTATAGGAATTGCCCGACTACCTTGAGTTGAGATAAGTCCCCGAGTTGACACTCTCTTAGTAGTTACCCTTAGGTCAGGTTCAACTTTTTGTGCCACTAATGAGTCATTCGACAGTCATCTTTTGTTCAAAAGATACAAGTCCATTACACATTCTTTCTAGCACGATCGTTGCGCACCGATGGTCAACCTTAGGTCGGGTTTGATTTGTTGTGCTAGCAACATATCACCTCAGTGGTTCCTTGTGTAGGAGTATGTGAGTCCCCTGCTTTCTTCCTAACTTGGCCATTGCACACCGAAAGGCATACCCTAGGTTGGTTAGCTCTACCCCTGGTCGGTAGACTATCCCTTTAAATTTGTAAATCTAAGATAGGTCTAGGCTGATATTAGTCCCTTTCTTAGTGGATCCATTACACACCAATGGGATCCATCAAATTAAAACAAATGAAATTAAAATAAATGCAATTCAATCAAATGACATTATCCACACTACTTTCGAGCTGATATAAGTCCCCAACAACAGTCATTCAGTAGTGGCCCAAGGTCGGGTTTGATTTGTTGCATCCAACAGATCACCCCAAGGGTTGTCCCTTGCTTTTGGAGATGTAAGTCTACTACGCTTTCTCCCTACCACAATCATTGTACACTGAAAGGTAGCCCTTTAAGTCAGATAGTTCTACCATGTGGCTGGTGGACTACCCCTTTGGATTGGTAAATCTGAGATAGGCCAAGGCGACATGGCTCCTTCTCAGTGCAGTCCATCGTAAATCGACAAGGTCCATCTCAAAATTTAAATTTAAAACAAAAAATCAATCAACGTTTCCCCAGCGAGACATCAATCATCCCAACCTCCCCAATGGAGTCAATTAAATCTAATTCAAACCTGCATTCCCCAGACCCTCAAAAGAAATCTCATCAAATCCTTATCCTTAGTGGATAACCTGAACATGCTTCTCTAGTGGAAGGTTCATGCATCTATCCCTAGCGGGTTATACATTCTAATCCCCAATGGATACTCTACCCAAATCATATCTTGCATTCGAATCCAAACCCCTTATCCCTAGTGGATAACTCGAACCTACTTCCTTAGTGGAAGGTTCACATGCTTGATCCCTTAGTGGATCCTTTTTTCCTCCCTTATGCCCTTGGCATGGGTGGAGTTGCATTGCACTAAGATCTTGATTTTGTTTACATCTCGGGTTTAGAATTAGATCATTTCTGTTAGTGTTTATGATCCTTCGGACGTTGTTGATCATCTCAGTCAACACCAATATGTGTGGTGTGCCTTGTCAATCACACCACACCTATTGGGTGCCCTTTGTTGACCTCACTTTTGGAGTGAGCTCTCAACTTCCATATCATAGATCGATGACTCTCATAGACACTAAGAGTTCCTTAGTCTTAAGATATTTCTAGTGATTAGGTGAACACTTAACCTAAATGTAGAGACTTAGAAGAGTTAGCCATAGGGATATGTTGTGCCTTAGAGATTTAGGAAGACTTGCACTACCCTATAGCCCAAACCAAATCCTTGCTTCCTTCTTCCAAATCAAATCTCAAAAAATCCAAATTCCAAAATCAAATCCAACTATCGATGATTGAAACCCATGATTAAATTTGAACTCCAAATTCCTTCCTAAGCCCTTTGATATCTTATGGACTTAGCCGTAAATTTCAAATCAACCCCAATCCAATTGATTTTCTTAATTATAAAATTCCAATCTCCAATAAAATTCCAAATCATAAATCAAATCCAAATGATTGAAACCCAAATCAAATCAATTCCCAAGTCAAGCTTTTGACCTACATCCCTAGATTTGATCAAATTTGCTTTCAAATCACTCCAAACTCAAGTGATTTTCTCATAACCCATTTATATCTTCATTTATATTCATAAATATAAATAAAATATAAATTCAAAAGGCCAAAACTAAACCAAATCAAATCAAATTCTTAATTTTAACCCTTTTAGCCAAATTCTTGAACTTGGCTAAATGATATCCAAATCAACTCAAAATCCATAGATTTCTTCATGATTCAATTACTCCTTCAATCATTATTCCAAGTATAAACACAAACTATAATTATCAAACCAAATCCAAGTCAACTCAAGTCAAATCCAACCTAGCCCATTTGACTTGAAATATTCAAATGAGCCAAAACTCATTTGAACCTAAACCAATTGTAATTGATTTTATATGTCAATCTTAATCCATATATATACTCAACTCAAAAACTCAAGCCAACTAGGCCCAATTGGCTCACTTGACACAAAGTGGCCAATTTGGCTTACATGAACCAAAATCCAATTCAATTGAAATCAAAGTGAATTAAGCTAATCCAAACTTTAAGTCATGATTGTTGATCATCCTAGGTTAACCAATTATCATTAATTAGATCAAACCAAGTCAACCTAGCCTGTTGACCAAGTCAACCCTTTAACCCATATGAACCCAAACTAGCCAAATTGCAATGTAAATCAAATTGATTGCAACCAATGGGTCAAGTTCACTCTAAATGGATTATTGAACTTGACCAAAGCCTTAATTGAGTCCAATTTGATCAATTGGTCAACCTAACCCAACTTAGCCTAATTTAACCTTAAGGGTCAAATCAACCTATAACTCAATCAAATTCAAATTGAACTTAACCAAAGCCTACAATATATTCCAAATGATCAACTAAACCCAAACCAAGTCCTGATTCAAGTCAATTTGATCAATTGGGTCAAATTGGTCAACTTATCCCAAATTGACCTAAAGGATCAATTTGGCCAAAATCCAAATTAAATCCAAATTAAACCAAATTGATTGAAACCAATTGAACCAATATACTAAATAATCATTTAAACTTAACCCAACCCTTGGTTTGACCCAATTTGACTAATTGGTCAACCCAACCCATTTTGACCTAATTTGGCCCAAATAGGTCAAATTGACCCAAATTAAACCAAATGAACTTCAAATGACATGAAATTTGGTCCAACTGAGTTTTGACTCATTTCAAATCTGTTCAAATCAAATACAATATCAAATGACCACTTTGCCTTGGATCAAGGGCATCTCATAAGAAAAGATACTTGTCCAAGTGGTCATTTCTCTTCCTTGGCCACTTGGCACTCATCCATTGATCCATATAGGCACCAAGGACACTGATTATCTGATCCAAGAGGTGGTTGGGGCAGCCATGACTCATGGGGAGGTGAATTCACCTCACCTCTCCCATTGGAACACTTAGCATGAAGGACTCCCACCTCCTCTTACTAGGACACCCATTTATCCTTCATGGCAGCCACTTTCCATGCCTTAGCGAACCAAAATAAGCCACCTAAGATAATTCCCTTCCATTCCCAACCACCCCAAGCCAAATGACAATATTTTAAAAAAAAATCAAACAAAAAGGATTTTGGCCAAAATCAAAACAAGGCATTGAGGTGAAGAACTCCTCTTCCCACTATCTGCTCCATCCCTTAGAGCTCCCAAACCAACCAACAATCATTCCCACTTAATTTTGGGGTGAAAACACCAAAACATAAGTGGATTTTAGCAAGAAAGTAGCGGTGATTGGAGAAGGTGTTCTGAAGAAAGGCAAGAGGTCTAGGCTCATTCAAGGCTTTTTCTCCTACTTAAAAGCATGGTCGGATCATCACCACCGCCAAAAATCATCTCCGGTGAGGTAATCTTCAAAAACTCGTAGCCGACCTTAGGATATCTTGCTTTTTGTGATGATTTTCTTGTGATTTTAAGAATTTCCCTTAGATAAAAATCACATTTTTCCATTTTATTTGATCCCAATATGAAATAGAATTTTTCTGGTGAAGATCGACATGAAAATGAGCCTCAACCTTTTTTGCATTTTTTTTTCCCATTGATTTTGCTTGAGAGAGTAGCACCAATCCCACGGGATCGAATGGCTCAGATCACATCAGACCCTCATCGTTTTGACCCCCAGATCATGCGATCCTCCATCGGATCCTGCAAATCGGATCTTGATAGTCTGATCTGCGATTGGACGGTTGGATTTGATCCGCACATCATGGTCAATATTCCTAGCATTTTCCTCGCTTGATGCGACGCACACACCGCCTAATCGTGGTGTCACATGGCACCACGTACACGCAAACCGTATGGTGTCGGCAACGTTGCGCCACGCCAATCGCATGGGTGTGGTTAAGTGGGAAAATCCGGATTTTTGATTTTAAAAATTATTTAAATTACTTGAAACTTTAAAAATTGATAGAAAATAAAATACTTAACAAAAAATTATAAATAAGGGCTCGTTAGATTCGTCTTTCCAAGCGGAATGTAATAAACCCAAAATCCTCAAATTTTGCAAGATAGTTTGAGCTTAAGTTATGTTGGTAAAAATCAAATTTCATTAATTAAACTAAAAATATACTTAAGATTAAGTTGAAATTCTTAGAGATTGAAATTGGAGCTGAAATCTACCTACATAAAAATTTCAAAATCAAAATCACTTCTGGATTGAAAGATATTGAATTTTGAGTTCAAATGATTTATTTTAATAAAATAAATTAACAAAATTCATGAAATCATTTAATCGAAACTTTGAAAAATAATAACAAATTATAAAAAAAATCCAAAAAATATAAATAAATACTCATTTTAAAAGTATTTCAATATTAAATTAAAATTAATTATAATTAAATTTGAACAATAATTAAGGATTAATTTAAATTTAACTAAAAACTTAATTAGCTTATTTACTCCCTAATTACCCAAGTAATTAATTTCAAACATTTTGAGGTTGATTAATGGGATGACCTCTGCCTCCCATAATTTTCTTGGGATTTATTGCTTGGTTAATTAAAAAAATTGGTTATCTTAGTCTTAATTACTTTCTTAATTAATTATGTGATTAATTAACTTGTTAAATAGTATGGAAATCATTAATTAAGTTTGTTAATCATTTTGGAACATTGAATGGGCATGGGGAATGAGACTGGGACCTCTTTCCTAAGTTTATTTCACTTGACTTGAAATCAATTAATTTAGATTAATTAATGGTTTAAGTCATTAATTAAATGGCTTAATTAATTAAATTGAAATCATAATAATTCCAGAACTTGTCTAATTAAATTTCTTGGGTAGCTCTTTAGGTGTTCAATAACCTAAAGAGAGAGCTAATGAAGTTATGGTTAGTCCACATGTGTGAGAAAACCATAAGAGTAATTAAGTGAGCTCCTTAAGTTTAATTAATTAAGAATTACGAGCTAATTGCATTAGGCCCATTTCATTTCATAGGAGCATTGCTATTTAATTTTCTATATGGTTGCATTTCATATTAGCTCATAATTGTTTAATTAATTATCTTAAGGTTAATTAATTGATTTAATCTATGCTTAACTTAATCAATCCATAAAATCAACCTAATTATTTTCATTAAATCAAATTAACTCACACATGGGGGGAATGAGATTAGGATTAGCAAACCTCTTTCACTTTTCTTAACTCAAATCAAACATAAAGATGAAATAACATTAAAGAACTTTGGTTTGTTTTAAATAATTTTATTTGGTATGATTGTCCTTAGAATTAATTGGAATGAATGAGATCATGTGCTTATGTTCCTTTATTTCTTTTCAATCATGTTAAATGTTACTTGCCATATGTAATCATTCATTCATTTATTTTAAAATTAACTAAATAAAATAGTTTGTTTTATGTCAAATTGCATGTGGTGATTTAAATTAAAATAGGTATTATTATACTATTAAATGAAAATTATTTTAAAAAGCCCATAAATCAATTATAATAGATGGAATGATGTTAATTACAAGTATCTATAAGTTTGCATGTGTTGATAATATAAGATATGCAATATGAAGCTCTCTTTCCTTGCCTTATATGGATTTGCATGGGATTTACAAATGTATAGTTCATTTGAAAAGAACACAATATTTGTCTAAATCTACTCCTACGTATCTCCATGCTAAGACTTAGGAAGAATTCCATATCACATATATAAATCATATAATCAAATCAAATATGACTTCTTGCATGACTTCTCATTCTTGTGGTTCTTTTTGTAGATTCATATGTATATAAAAAAGTGGTATATTAGTCTGGACATCTCGGGGTTGCGATATTTTAAGTAGCCCTAAATAGGTCATGTACCTTATGCCCTTAGTGTAGAACAATGGCACCGTACTCACTTAAAACTCTTATACATATGTATGTATGATGTGACCAATGAATAAGAATCATAATCAAATAAATCAAATACAACTTTTGCATGGGTTTTCCTATCCTTGTAGTTTTCATACATCTATATGTATCTAAGAAAAGTGGTATATTAGTCAGACACCAGAGTCAAGGCTTTAAGTAGCCAGTAGTCTTGTCTTCCTTACCCACGTAGAATAATGGTGTCGCACTCACTTCAAACTCTTATACATATGTATGGATGATGTGACTAATGAATAAGAATCATAATCAAATAAATCAAATACAACTTTTGCATGGATTTTTTCTATCCTTGTTGTTGTTTATACATCTATATGTATCTAAGAAAAGTGGCATATTAGTCTGGACATCTCGGGGTTGCGAGGGTTTAAGTAGCCATAAGTAGGTCTTGTACTTTACGCCTTTGGTGTAGAACAATGGCGACATACTCACTTAAAACTTTATATATGTGAATGTGTACTTAGCTAATGGATGAAAAATCCCACTTTTCTATTAAAAAGACATGCATTCATACTTTAATCAAATGAAATATCTAAATTCCAAACATACTTCTTTGCATTAATCATTTAAGTGTGTTAAGACATACATTGTATGTATATGTATGCTTAGGATTTGATCATATGCATGATATACATGATGGAAAGAAATGAATAAACATGTGTTATGTGATAGTAATTCATTCTAATTAATCTTAAGATGTCTTTCTTATTAAATAAGGTCATTTAACTTAGGACTGATTAAAACATATAATAAGCCATTCATTAAAGGATATTGATTAATTAATATGCTTTAGAAGTGACTTAAGGTAGGGATGAAAGAGAGATTCCCTCTCTTTCTTCTCTTTATAACACCTAGTTATTAAGTGTAGGTCATATGAAATAAAAAAAAATATTAAGTAAAATTTTCAAATCAATTAATCACTTAAAGAGAAATCAACCCTTTATAAATTAAATCCCTCACACTTAGAAAAATTACAACTCTAAAGCCTAGATAGGACATACCACACAAGATTTAATGCACATATATTAGATTAAGTCCCCACTTCTAGCTTTATGTTAGGGCAGTGTATGGTTTGATGTATGCTTATTTTATGATGTATTATTATAGACATGATGTTAGGGTGTATGTGTGTCAGATGTTAGGCGATATTTAATCATGCTTTCTGTTGTGCATAAGGGCCTAAATAAAATATAAATATTTTTTTTTTTGCTTAGCCCTAAGCATAAGTTAGGACATGTGGGCTTGGTTACCCATGTATGGGCTGCTAAGTCCAAATTATTCATATAAGTCCTTGGGTTGTATGGTGTTTAGCTAACATTTATTTTTGCAGTGTAGTTAAATTTACTTTCCCTTCTTTTAATATAATTTTGCATTAGGATGAGGATAAGTGTTATGAGGATTAGGATGAGCATTGGTTATAAGACCAAGTCTTATGTACCATGTGATTCCATTAGAGCAAGCATATCTAAATGAAGCCAAAATGAAGAAAGAAATGGAGCAAATCAAATGAAGAAATGGAAGATGAAGAAATGAAAAAGGAAGAATGAAGAATGAAGACTCTCATAACATGCATCATTTGTAATTGAAATTGTTCTCTTATAATCTAGGTTGTATAAGGGTAGAGCTCGACTACCCACATTTCTTTTCGGGTTGTACGATGGTACCCGACCGCATCAATTTTTTATTCTTTTGCGATAGTTTTATAAAATTATTTGATATTTTGTTTAGCTTGTGCATTAGAAAAAATATGCCTTTTCATAGTTTATTTATGATTGGTGATTGTTGTATGGCTGGATGATTAGGCTCTAGGATAAAAATTAATTTTTTTGTAAACTAAAAAACTCATACCTAAATCTCTAAAATAACTCATAACATCATATAAAAGCCTAGGCATTAAATCAAGATAATAAAATATTTAGCAACCCCTTAGCTGGATGTTGTATGTTTAACATCATGCATATCATTTGGTTTCACTCTTATTAAGAGTGGGCTTCTATCTTTGCCAGATATAATGGGCTTAACCTGTAAGAGCCTATGATAGAAAAACACCTCTTTCTCTCTTGATTTGACCCATAATCAACTTCTCATGCATTTATGCATATAAAATCCCATAGCATGTGCCAAAATAAAGAGTCCCAAATTAATTAAAATTTGATAAAATTTTGATTTAAGTCATTATTCATACCCCTCATGCTCTAGTCTCTTAGGGAGTTGGTTTAAGGACTTAGTTTCTTTTCTAAATAATAAGAACCTAGCCATCTTGCAAAAGGCATATGACTTGCCTACATGAATTTAAAGTGTAGGAGGAGTTAGGCATCCAAATGGTAATAAGTCCACTCTCTTGTGGAGGTAAACCATATATTCACTTTCTCCTTAGATTTAGGTCATGCTTTGGCCCTTGCTAAAGCTCCCTAGATTTAGGATCTGAGGTTGTTGTTTTCTATGAGCTACAAGCATAAATCCTCACATAGGCATTTTCACAATATTATATTATGGAATTATAAGTCTTAGATTTCTAATAAAATTTTAAATCAAATAAATAAATCTTCTCAATTTCAAATACATAAAGCCCAACCATAGGATAGATTGGAGTGCTCACTAGGTTTCCTAGTATCATGAGAACTCCCTACTCCTTTTCTTTAGATTTCAATAATAATTCATCCCTTTTGATCTATCCCTCTTGATTTTCTAAAACAAAACCAATTTATTGATAGTCCTATCTTTGAATTCTTTGGAGACAATAATCACCTACTTTAATCGAGAGTATTCTTAAGAAATTAACTTTCCTTAAGATGTAATTAACTATGGGGCTTACCCCCATAGAGAACTTTAGAACCCAATTTAAATAAACTCTACCTTATTCATCCATGTAAACTAGGGGATAAATCTCTGGTATATTTGAAGACCCATCATGCCTTAGGACACCTTATTAGGTGATTAGGTCCATTGTAGGGTAGTGACTTCTATCTTTTGAGATAGTATACTATTCCTCAATGTCATACCTGATCACATCAATAAGTATACCCTCATCTGGCATCCCCCCATACAAATGAACCAAAAATAAACACCATAGGCCTTAAATATATTTGAGTCTTCATCTGAACAAAGCTTCAAGTCACTACAAATCATAGAAGATTTGTTTTCTCTCTCTTTTTTTATTTCCTTTCTTTTTTTTCTTCTTTTTTCTTCTTTTTTTTCTTTTCTTCTTTTTAATAAAATTTTTGGCCTACTAATGTTAAATTCAATAGAATCACTAACTTGCAATTTGGATAAATAGCAAGCGACGTCCTCGTAAATCCCTACTTCATGAATCAATAATACTTATTCATCTCTTTTTATAATATAGTCAACTCCATCATGTATATATTTGATAGATTAACAGGTGAAGAAGAACACCATTCTACATTCATGACTTCAAGGTTTAAAGGAGCACAAAAGATATTTCTGAATCTATGAATTTTAACTTCAGATTATAAGTCATCACTTTCAGATAATAATTGGATTGAATTTGAAACCTTCTTCTCTTTTTGATTGGATTCACATAACATCGTCTCTTTAGAGTTGACCCTACATGAATTCATTCATAAATAAGTAAGATATTTAAAATTCGTAATGTTGACCGATGCACTCGAGTCAATAAATATTATGAAGATTTTTGAGTTATCCACATTGATAGTTATATAGAAAAGTCAATTTTATTTAGCAATTCCCTAGTAGATCTTAAAGAAGATAACCTTAGAACTTTCTTATAATGGAATGCCTCATGAGAGAAATTTGCTAGTAGCGACAAATATCTCTAATTGTGTAATACCTTAATCAGTGATTCTTTCATTTTCTTAAAGAAAATAAAGGCATGACAACTATTTAATTTTGTAAGAAATTTCTTAAGATGGGCTAAACCACTATTATCAATTCTTAAAAGAATATATTTTTCTATTAAGAAAAAAGATTCTTTTATAGAAGCTCAAGAGTTTAGTTATTATTGATGACTTATTTGCTATTTTCTATCTTTTTTTGTTGTTATTTGAGGTGGTAAGACTACCATTTCAAAGTTTAATTTTGGTAATCTTTTCTAAATTGAAAGGAGGGAGAGTAGGGTCAACTCTATTCTCAATGGTTTCCTTGTGTTCTCCTATTGAACTGTTAGAGTTTGAGGACTTTAACTTAATGTTCATAGTCTCCCTCTAAGAGTTGGGGATAGGAGCATCACTATTTGGACCCGTATAAGTCATGAGATTTTGAGAATTAATTCTAGAGGGATCAAAATTTTCATTATATTTTTAAAGTTTATTATTATTATTTTTATTATAAGGAGAAGTGAGCTGAATTTTCTTTCATAATCTCTATTCCATTTAATTTGTTTTGGGATAAGAATGAATCTAATACTATCCCTACTATGTCTATATGTATATATATATATATATATATATATATATATATATATATATATATATATATATATATATATATATATATATATATATATATATATATATATATATATATATATATATATATATATATATATATATATATTCTCCTAAATCTCCAAAAACTTAAGATTTTTGGAGGGTCAAAAAGGATTATTTCTGAGTCTCTCCCTTAAACCAACTAATCAGCCAAAGTAGCTAACTTCTAGGTTTCTTGGTGGACGTACATAGATGGTTTAATAATTAATTTTTTTTAACAAAATCAAAGCTAAATTACATTCATTAATACAAGAAGTATCCTTAGTTAGGATAAAATGTTCTCCTTTAATTTCCATGATTGACTCCTACCTTGAGTCAACATGGTATCCTTTTTAGATCATAATTATCCCTTCCTTAAGGTTCTTCTCGAATTAGTTTTTGAATGTGAAATTTTTTTAATCCTATGTCACATCCCATGGTAGTAGGAGCAATAGCTAAAGCTATACCCACTTCCATTAGTTTTAAGGATTTTGAAATTTAAAGAATTTTTTTTAAAGAATTCTTTATTTCAACATACATTCTCAAGTACTTATTGCCATGGAATACATTAAGACAAAGTTTGAGGACCATGTCCTGACTCTCTTTAGCTTTTATCCAAAGCTAAGATAAAATCAAGGACAAAGTGGGATTCATAACTTACTTTTCAAAATTCATAATTTCACTCAAAGATGATTTCAACTTTAAAATGATTTTATTTTATTTTTATTTTAGAATAATGTCAAATCTATTTTGACTAAAGTTGAGTTTAATAGAAATGACTTTATTTTGAACTTTAAAATATTTGAATTTTATTAAAAATTTTATGGGGATAGGTTCTAGGACCAACTCATTTGACTGTGATAAACGGGGAGTTCTAGAACCTAAGTTAAGGATGTTGGGTGAGCACTACCAAGGATGAAATGTAGAGGCACCCAATAGAAGGAAAGTCGACCCATTGTGGCAGCACAAGAGATATATAGAGATAAAAGGTGATTTCTAAAGATGGAGAGAGGAACTACTCCCCAGCGGAGTCACTAGAAAAATCTGTGGGAATTTTATTTCTTAGGGATATTTACTTAGGTAATCAAATACATCATTAAGAGATAAATATATTATCTCGAAAGATAAATATATTACCTTATAATGGATTCAATTACTTAATAAGAACACCTAAAGCTGATGGGTCTTCAATGTACTAGTTATTCCCTACATAGAGAGGTGGGGTTTATTTTATTATAGGGTTCCACAATGGCAAGCCTATAATTAATAACATCTTAGAAGGAAAAGAATTCCTCCTAAGAATACTCTCAATTAAAGAAATTGACTTTCATCTCTATGGATTTTAAAGATTATCTTAAAAGGATGGTTAATTTAGAAATTCAAAAGGGAATGCTCTAGAAAGGAGGAGTTCCTTTCAGAAACCAAATGGGATTAAGTAGAAAATGCTTTTGGATTAGAAACTCAATAAGCATTTCATGTATCCTATTATTGAGCTTTATATTTTTGAAATTAAAATTAATTAGAATTTTGAGTTGGCACTTTATTAGAAATTTATGACTTAGATTCTAACAACACAAGACTATAGAAATGTCTAAAATTTAAAGAATTATTCCAATTGGATGCTTCAAAACCTGAGTCTAAAAGTACTTCTAACATAAGCCAAAGGTTTGACCTAGTCTAATTTTTTATAAGTTAGAGAATTATCATTCTTTTTCTCACTTGAGAGGATGAACCTTTCCCGACTCTTTTGGGCTTATCCCACCTGGAAAGGGTTTCCAACTAACACCACCTAAGTGATTTGAAATCATGTAGGTCAATCTTATGTAAGTGCAAGATGGTTGGACTGTTATGTTTAGAAAAGAAAGTTAAGAGCTTAAACTCACTCCCTATGAAACTAGATCATGTGTGGTATGCATTCCATGACTTAGACTAATGTAATAAAATTTACAACTTTCTATTCATTTTGACTCATCATTTTTGGATTCAAGCTTAGAAAGATTTATGCCTAAATGCATGATAAAATTTGGTTATGGGATAAATTAGAGAAAAGAGGTGTTCTCCACTACAAGGGACTACTCTCACAGGTCAAGCCTATCCCTTATGGTGCAAGAATGGAGACCCCCTATTTGCAAAAGTGAAATAATATGTATGCATGATGTTGAAACATACAATTATAAGGGATACTAAATCTTTTATTTCTTGATTAAGATCATAGGCTTTATAGTGAAGTTATGAGTTGATTAAAATTTAATTAAAATTATTAATTATAGTAGAAAATTTAATTTTTCCGAGCCTAATGCATCTAGGCTTTACTGAAAATAATAACAATCATAGAAATAAACCTATGAAAAGCATGCAGTTCAATTAGCACCCCCAAAATAAATCAATCCAAATTCAAATAAATAAAATAGGTGCAACCAGGTACCCCTATACATCCCAGAAAAAGAAAAGTGGGCAGCCGAGCTTTGCCTTTATACAACCTGACCTAGAATTAAAAATTTGATATATTGGGGTTTATCAACTTTAGGATCGTTGCTTTCTTCAGGGACCTCCTTAGGCTCCACTGAAATCACTAGATGGGTATAGTCAGCTCCTGCTAACCCCAAATCCCATAGTTCCTAACCTATTTCTAGGCTCAAATTATATTTTAAAATTCAAAAATAAAATTCTAAACCTTGCAAAATAGACGTTAGGAAAAACATATAGCATGTAGGTAGTTTATATTTCAAACTTTGAGGCTTAGCATTAGTGATTGGCATGCCCACCTATCTTGGGCTATGCTTGGGGACTTAAATAACACCTCCAAGCAAATAACATTTATTTTATATTTATTATAGCAGTCCTTTTAAGCATAGCACCCTACAAAAAAAATAGTATTAGCCTAAAAAAGAATGCCTCAACATCCAGACTAGCGAGCAAACAATCCTAGCCATCCAGTCGAGAATAATACACCATAAAATAAGAAAAAGCATCACATCATGATCAACATCGATCTAACCTAATTATAGGGTCGGTGATATAGTATTCTAGTGTGTGAAAAGAAGGCTTGTGTGGCAAGTCTGTTCTAGGCTTTGTTTCATTTTTTTTTTTATGTTTGATTTGAATTCAGAATTTGTATTTTATTCTAATTTTAGGTTTACTTTTGTCTTAAAGTTGAATTTAGATTTTAAAGAATGATGAATAGAATAAATTCTGTTATGAACAGAATGAAATCTATTTAACATTCTAATCTTAATATGAAATTTTCACCTAAGGGCAAAAATGTATCCTAAGTATCTTAATTAATCAATTTACTTGAATGATTTAGTTGATTTGATTTGGATTATGAAATTTGAGTTTGTTTAACTTCATGAGTTTTGATTGATTAATTTTGGATTTATTAGATTTTAGTATGATTTGATTAAATTTTGATAATTTAATATCCTTTAAATTAATATCTAATTCCTTTCTTTTGGGTTTCAATTTAAGATTTTAACTTTATAATAAGATATTGATTAGATTATTTCAATGTTATTTAAATTCAATGATTTCATCTTTTCATTTAAGATTGATTTGATTTAGTTAAAATATTTTAGTTTAATTAACTTCTTATTTGATTGAGCAACTTTTATTTGGATTCTAATTAGGAGTTTGATTATTTGATTTATTTAATTTGGTATTTGATTTATATATTAGTTTTAGTTTAAGGATTATTTGATTTAATTTAATCTTTTGATTTGACTTAATTGATTTGTTTTGTTAAGTTTTATTAGTTTAAGTGAATTAAATGTTTGTTTTGAGTTCAATTAAATTTGATTGTTCTCAATTAGAGTTTCATTTAATTTGATTCATTTATTAGAATTTGGTTAATGTCTTTGAATGGCTGTTCATGTTTTATTTGATTATTAAACTTGTATGTTTAATGATTAATTACTTCATCTAATTCAAATAGATTAAATTGAACCTAACTTGATTATATATTGAATTGATTAAGGTTTACTTTAGTTTCATTTGATTTGATTTGATTATGAGTTGTGATCTATTTGATTTAGGGTTTGATGATTATAGGTTCAATTTAGTTTGTTGTTTATTGAATTTAAGTGATTTCATATGATTGAGATTCAATGCTTAATATTAATTATATTGGTTTGCTTCATATAGCTAACTGCGATTGGATAGTTTAAAGTTGGCTTGTTTATTTTATTTTATTTCTTAAAATTTGATTTAGATGATTGATCAAATTAAAAATTAGTTATAATTCTTTGTCATTTTAATTAACCAAATTGAGTGTTTGCTTTGATTAATGGTTTAATTAAATATGATTCGATGTTCATAGTTGATTTGATTAGCTAATAGAAACTTGATTAATTATTCTATCTAAATTGATTCATTGTAACTTAAGTTTCACTTGATTAAGCATTTGATTGATTTAGTTTATTTAGATTAAATTTCCTTAAATGAATTTTAATTTGATTGCATAACTGAATCAATTATGTTTAATTTGTTTAGAGTGTATTTAATTTATATGTTGACCATTTTAATTTGATTCAATTATTTAATTTAATTTGATCTTTATTTAATTTATTTGATTGGCTTAATTAAGGTTTAACGATAGGTTGATTAGTCTTGTTATCAAGTTGAGTAGAGTTTGATTTGACTCAGGTTATTTGTTTGTTGACACTTTTAATTTGATTTCATGTTTGTTTAGATTAATGATGTAATTAATTATTTGATGATTTATGTTTACTAGGTTGATTTAATTTAGGATTTAATTAATACTTAATTGTGATTTAACTAAGTTTAAATTTATGTTTGATTAAGCTTATATTTAGTTTAGTTTTAATTGAAGGTTATATGATGTTAACTTGATTTAATTTAGAGCTTGGTATTTATGATTTTAGCTTGGTTATTTTAAATCATTATAGTTTAGCTTTGATAAATTCAATTAATGTTAATTTTCATGATTTATTAAACCCTAATTTTAAATGATTTTTTTTTAATTTAGAAGATAAAATTATTTTCATAAGGTTATTTGATGCTAATTAGAGTGGTTTAAACCATTTTGATGATTTTTCTAATTTTTTTAGATTTTTAAATTAATTATTACATGAAATTAGGCATTTGAACTTTGAAATTCAATACCTCTTAATCCATTCATCATTTTGATTTGTAGTTTGTATATTAGGTGTATTTTAACCTCAATTGTAATTCCTAAAAGTTTCCTATCAATTTGATTAATATTTGTGGATTAATTAATGAAATTTAGTTTTCACTAAAACCTAAATTAAGCTTGCAATACCTAACAAAAATTAGGTATTTTAAATTGATTAGATTCTTCTCTAAAAGGCAAATCCAACGTGCCCTTATTTGCAATTTTTTTATAAGTATTTTAATTTCTATGATTTTCTGAAGTTTTAGGTGAGTTTAAATATTTTTTAAATTCAAAAATCATTGAATTTTTTGTTTAACCTGCCACATGGCGGACGGGCATCTACTGCAGATTGGTCCACACATGAGTGTATTTTTATGCAGAAAAGCATGGATTATATCGGACCATCCAAATTAAACTCATCAATCTAAGGGATGAAATTGAATCTTCTAACATTTTAATCACAATCATCCATCCTATTTAAGGAGGATCGGACGACTGCTGGCTCGTCCTCCCGTAGATGGCGAACCGAGAGGGGTGGATGTCATTGTCGCCCCCTTCAAGCTTTGATTTTCATCGATTCTCATCGAAAATCACTTATTTTTGGTTCCTAAACATTGTATGTTGAATTTGTAATAGAGGTCTAGACTTAAATCTTAATTTCACACAATTTTGCATCATAAACGATCAAAGCCTAAATATTGCCTATGGGGTTTGGAGGTTACCCCAACATCCGGTGGCTCCATTGATTTGAAAACATTCCTGAGTGTGAGGTGAAGCTTCAGGGTGAGTATGCCCACTTGCCTCCCCTCCGACTATCGGGGGCATCAACGCCCACCACCCTTCACCAAGCTTGATGCTTCTCGGTGTTAGATGGGTCAGGAGGACTGGGAAATGGCTCGATTTAACTCTCTTGATGATGGTGAATGTGTATGGATATTTCTCCTTTGGAGAGGAAAGCTCCTCTCATATTTCCATGGTTGGCGGACTCTTAGCAGCTGGCATTGGCTGATCTTCAGCTCGTCGGCAGCAGAGAATCTAGGAAGGAATAGTTGGGTTCCCTTTTGCCTCTAGAATGATTGTGTATGCTTGGAATCATGAGAGCCACTCTTATTTTCCTTCCTCTTCTTTTTTCTCTTGGCCGAGAGCCCCTTCTCATTCCCTTTTTTTTATTTGTGTGCCAAAGTCAAGGATGGCTCCTTGGATAAATGGGAAGCTTGGAGTGTAGCTAAAGGGGCCCTATTGATTGAGAAAATCTCCCTTTATTGAATGAGGAATGGAGGGAGGATTTGGAGGAGGGATATAGAGAGGAATGAGATTTTTTTTAATGTGCATGAGTTTAGCTTCCTTTTTATTTAACTTTCTCCCTTTATTGACTTTTGCTCCACTTCATCCCACTTGATTTATTAAGCCATCCACTTAGAGTAGGCTCAAGATGGGTTATAGATTAAATTAAGTTTAGTTGAGTTAATTGCGAGTTTCTTGTAGTCTAACTCATGCCATTTGAATTTAGATTTGGTTTAAATTCATATGAGTTAGTTTAATTGTATTTCTTTTGGCTAAATGATTTTATATTTGAGTTTCAATTAATGTTTAATTAATTTCATTTAATTTGAACTAAGTTTTAATTATGTTGGCCTAAATGAGTCAAGTTAGCTTCCTTAACTCAATTAGCCATTTTAGAATTAAATTTTACTTTTATTTATTTAAGATGTTTGCATTTGACTAATTTTAATTGGTTTAACCTTGATTTGATTGATTTTTTAACTCAAATTGACTCATTTTGACTCAATTAATTTAAATTGGTTAAATTGAATCAAGGAAAGGTTGGATTATGTTCATTTATGATTTTCAATTGGTTTTGAATGTTTGATTTAGATTAATTTTTAATTTGATTTGGATTTGGCTTAATGAGGTCTATTTGAGTTTATTTGAGTTAAGAGGTCAAATCAACCCACTTAAGACCTCTTTTGATTCATATTTATTTAGAGTTAGATTTAAACATTTTCATTTGATGATTTTTAATTCTTGGAGTGGTTTAATTTGGCTACATTTTATTAATTGACTTTTGAGTTAGTGGGGCCCACATGAGTTAACTCTAGGTCAAATGATCTATTTACCACTTTGTGTCCCGTCTTGATATATTTTTTGATTTTTTTATGTTTATGCATTAATTCTACACTTTTGGTTTGATTTAATTTGGTTTAATTTGATTTTATTTGGACTTAGGTGATTTTCAACTTAAAATGGTTAATTGAGTTAATCAATCTAATTACCTCAACCGAGGCTCAATTAAATTTAGATTTCAATTCAAATATGTTTGATTTAGATTTCTATTAAGTTTCATTAAACTTGGATTTAATGGGTTCATCGATCGATTGGGTTAGAATAGTCCTAAATGGATATATTGGATGACTACTTTTCACTCATCATATTGAGTTTAGTTCGATTTTAAATTTGATTTTAGTTTCAAGTTTTAAAGTTTGATTTGGTTTGTTATTTTATTCTAGTGTGATGTTAATATAATTATGAATGATGTTAATCTCATTCAAAAATTAGGCCAACAATCACTGGATCTCGTGATCTTCCAGAGATCTTAATCAAAAGTCGCTTTATTTTGCATTGAGGAGTTAAAAAAAGAAAGTGTGATGGGATCTAAAGGAAAATTCTAGATTCGTGCAAATTTTTCACCAAACACAAGCACCTATGGTTGATCTAAAGTTTAGAAAAGTTACCTCATCGAAGCACATGTTCTGGATGCTGAATATCTTGGATCTCTTCTTTTGTCTCCCTGTAGAATGCTCCGGCCACCGTGCACCACCGTTCATTGCTAAAAAAAATTGGTAGCTCTTGGACTTAGAGAGCATAAGAGGTGGGGAGAGGAGTTTTCTTCTGGTTGGAAGATGATGTGTGGGTATTTTCCTTTTAGTATGTTTAGAATAAAAGAAATGTGGTGTGTAGAAAAACCCACTTCTTTTTTTCTCTCCATGCCCTCCCATGTGAAGAAAGAAATGTATATTTTTTCTCCTCATGCTCACCTCCCTATTTTTTTATTTCATTGTGTTTGGCATGCTTTTTTCTTTATTCAAACTAAAATTTTACTTTGTTTGATGTATGGGGAGGTGAGTGAACTCATTTTGTTGTTGACTCATCTTAACCCAATTTGAGTTAGGTTGAATCAAGTGAGTCTTGTTTGCCTAATTGATTTATGATTAAATTTAAATTTATATTAAACTAATTATTTATAATACCTATTATTAATTAATGTAATTTAACTTAAGCCTAAATTTACTTAAGTTAATATAAATAAGTCAAATGGGCCAATTTGAGTTCACTTGGGTTCATGGGCCAAATTGAACAAATTGACCAAATTAGATAAATTGGACCCAAATAAAAATTAAATTGAGTTTAATTAAGTTTTAAAAGTGATTTATAATAATTAATTTGATTTAATTTTAATTTATTTTTATTTCATTTTAATTCATTTTGGTTTTGCTTGATATGCTCATATAAGTCAATTTAGGTCAATTCAGATTAGATTGACCAATTGACCAAATTGGCTAAATTGGGTGTCATTTAGAGTTGAGTCATATTCAATAATCAACTTAAGAATAATTTTAAGCATTTATTTGATTTAATTTGGGTTGAGTTGAGTTTTGATTTAAACCCATTTTTGATCCAAATTGGCCTTAATGGGTTAAATTGGGTTCATGTGGGTTAAATGACCAAAATTGAAGTGTGTTCAAGCTTTAATTATATTTGATTGAGTATTTGAAATGATCTAGAGTAATTCATTTTAATTAATTTGGATTTGATTTTGATTTAAACTTATTTTGGGTCAATTTGGGCTTAATGGGTTAAATCAAGGATTACTTAGGTCAAATGACTAATTTGGTCAAATCAAATCAAGAAAAGTTTAAATTATGTTCAATTATATATTTAAAGTATTTTGAAATATTTAATTTAAGTTAATTTCAATTTATTTTGAGTTTAGGTTCATAGGGTTGGTTCAGGTTCATTTAAACTAGGTGACCCAATTAGGCCATTTGATTCATCACTAGATTAATAATTAATTAGTTTAGTGCTCTAGTATATTAATTTGATAAATGTGAGTATTTATGATGACTTAAACTGGACAAATTTTAATTAGTTTGATTTTTAGCTTGGTGGGGTCCACATGGGTCAACTCTAGGTCAAATGACTTAATTGACCACTTTGAATCCCATATGGATTTTTGTTTGGTTCATTTATACTTGTGTTTTGATTCTCTGCCTTTTGTTTGGTTTGATTTGATTTAGTTTTGATTTTACAAGATTCTATTTTGAATTTAGCTTAATTGAGTTAATCAAACTTAATTACCTTAATTTGGGTTCAGTTGAATTTAGATTTTATTTTAATTTATTATTTTAATTTTTGCTTTAGTTGAGGTTGTGCACTTAGCCACTAATTGTAGTATCCTAAGTGCCTAATTAGGAAGCTCCTAGCCTAAGGTTAGAGATCCTAATTCATTGAGATTATGGTGTTATTAACCTCACTTGAGGTTAACAAAACCTTAGTGCCTAGATTAAATCCTAGGTCTAAGAGCAGGGTTGTCAACCTCACTAAAAGTGAGGTCAATAGTCCATATGATAAAAATTTTTTAAAGTGAACATTTGATCCTTTTTCACCTAAGGCAACATACTTGACCCAATTGGACTAATATGACAAATATAACCCTAGCCATTGAATTGTTTGGATCAATTAAGAATGTAAACTATTATAAATGTTTTAAGTATAATTCCAATTTCAATTGGTCTAATTATGCATTGACACCCAAACTTAATGGACCAAAGAAGTATTTTTACACATTAAGCCACATACTCATTTTGGTGGTTGGATGGACTAACATAACCATGATATATGAGCAAATCCTTATAATTAATTATAGCTAAAGATGCCATGGACCAATATCTAGCTCAACCCAACTTGAGTTGATCACTATACATGGGTCAACTTAACGAATAAGTCAACACACCTAATTTAGGCCAAGATCATGATAATCATTTTTTATGGATTAAGTCCACCAAATGGATAAATCACTCCAAATAACCTCAATATATGGTTGTTATTATTCTTTATATGACTTTTTTGTTCCTAGTATGATGAACTCTTTTGCACATTGTAGGAATTTAAAGCCATATGGGAACAAATTCAAGATGAGATAATGAATCCATTTTTGAGCCCTCAAATGATAAATGATAAAACAAAAAGGTGTATCAAATAACTTAGTAAATTAAGGCTTTGGTATTGAGAGAAATATCAGGGAATGGTTGTTTCTTAGGAGGTAAGGCTAAAGCTAGATACGGCTTTGATTTCATAGAATAAATATTTTAGTGTGAGGGAATTTTAAATTATGTATTTATTAGTCAAATTTGATCACAAAGTAGATCTTTATAAAAATGTCAAATAATTATCAATTAATCTAAAGTTCTCCTGCACTCTCAACAACGTACTTTCTACTGCTACTTGAGAGCGTTCTCCTTGTGCATGAGATTAGATCGAAGCCTATTATCATCAACTCCAGGTAAAAAAATTTCTAAAAAAACTTTTTGTTTATATAATTTTCTCTCGGAAAAGAAAAATTTAAAGATTTTCACCATCAATCCTGGATCCGATAAGAAATAAAGAGGCTTATCTCTATTGATCTTGGATCTGGAGTAAGAAGAGAACACCCCCAAGATCCAAAATTCTTGAATCTTGAAATTCGAAGACCTCTGCCATTGAACTTGATTCTAGTGTGAGAATAAAAAAAATACTACCTTCATCGATCTTGGATCCAAAATAATAGAGAAGAATACTTTTGCACTAAATAAATAAAAATCTAGCACTGCAAAAATGTTATGCTACTGCATTTTCATAAAAATTATTAATTTTGCAAGAATCTAGTTTAGAAAATAAAGTTCTTACTTCATGATGCCAAGGTCCACCATCAAGACGCTAAGCTCTCAGGAATGAAATCTTTGATGCTCCATCCTGTAGTGTCCAGGCACTAAGCTCTCAGGTTGGCATCATTCTTGCAGCACCATGACACTGTATTCTAGCACCATAATTCTAAGCTCTCGGGTATTCACCTTCTTAAAACAACGCTATAGCACTATGATTCTATCTCTCGGGTATTCACCTTCATTTGATAGTGCCATCATATTACAGTGTCAAGTTGTTGATCTCTCTAATATCAAGCATATGTCATATCGCAATGCTACTAATATAGCATAGTGCCATTGAGCTATTGAGTTATGAACATATATCTTTTAGCTTTACTACATCAAGGTGCCAGTTCGGTAGCGACGAGGCATTAAACCTCAACTTGTTCATTTTTGAATGAAATTTCATTATTAAACTTTTAAATCTTGAAGCATTCCACATAATAGAAAAGAAACATAAATCATTGAAATGAAAATGTCTTTATTAATATAAAAAAATTATTACAAGAAGTTTTATAATAAAAAAAGAAGAAAATACAAAATAAAAGAGAGAAGGGAAAAAACTAATAATCATTCGTCATCATCATCCTCCACTTCTTCTTTTTTCAGCTCTAGTGGGGTGCTCACATAAGGGTGATATTAAGGTACCGTAGGAAAAGGAGCTTGGCTTGGGCTAGCATGAAAGCCACAATTTTCAAATTTATGTACAAGTGTTGAGTTAAACTCAGCCATGTATGAAAAGCTACATTGCTAAACCATGTGATGGTCAAATTTTCTTCTAGTTTTGCTACTCTAATTCATCAACCCTTTTCCTTAAATTTGAGACTTGTCCTCCAATTCCTTAGAGTTGCTCATTTAAGGTCTTGGAGAATCTAAGTCTGAGAAGCACGTGAGCTTTGTCCCACCTCACTCCTCAAGTCGAATCCTTCAATTACTCTCTTAGTCGACAAAGCCTTTTAAATAAAGACTTTTTATCTAACTCCCATTATGCACCCGCCGCAACACACAGTGCATAAATTAAAGAAGGATGATCATACCCTACGGTAGTACTACCCTTAAGCATATTACAAATATAATTATAAATAATCCTCCCTACATCCATAATGTCTTTAATTACAAAATTCAAACCGGTTCTATCCTTAGTCACCTCACTGATATTGCTAGTAGATATTAACTTAGAAAAAATAAAATAATGCCAAGCTTTGGCCTCAATAGTGAGGCCGATAGTAAAAAATAATTATTTTTATCTCCAACCTTTCTAGTGGACATTAAAATTTTTAATAGTGAGAAATTAAGGATTTCATCAAAATCATAATGATCATTATAATAGAAAAGATACTGATCATATGCTTTTATCTTATAAGTTGTAATATGCACAAATAATAGTACTATCAAAACATACTATTTTTTTTCATACAGAAACTTAATTTTTTTGGTACTCCTTCACATTGACGAAGAACTCTCATGCCATAGGGATGATCCTATTATTCTATAACATGGTATTATATTTTTAGAAAATAATTTAGAAAATATAATTTAAAATTTTTTTTAGAAAAGTTAAATCTTTAATGATAAATCTTTAGAGAAATAAAATAGTAATCAACAATAGTAGAAAAGTAAAATGTAAAAAAATAAAGAAAGAGAATATACATATTTTTATTTGGTTCGGCCAAACCCAAAAAACTGACCTACGTCCACACCTAGCCACCAGGCTAAGAATTCACTAAATCAAAGTTGAGATTACAATAAATCTCTCACTCACTTTCACGATATCCAACACTACTTTCCTTAATAAGCAAGTACAACCCAACAACATACTTTCCTTAATGGGTAAGTACAACCCAACAAGAAATCAAGATAAGGCAAAAAGAAAGATACAAATATTTAGCTCTCAATTTTAAAATATTTTTGCACTCACAACCAAAGTATATCAATATTAAGGCAAGTGAATATTACTGAAAAAAGAGCTCACTTTAATTTTAAAATGAAATTGAAATAAGATATTCAATTAAGTATTTGAAGCAAGCAAGTAATTCAATGTTGCTATAAATGAACTTTAAAAGATTTTAAAATGATTTGATTTTATTGAAACTCAAACTTAAATTGGAATATGAACCAACTTGAAATGAAATATTAAATCACACAATTTTGGTTTGAAAACTTTTTCACAAAAGATGAGTTAAGTCCAAATGATAAATGAATTTGCAATTAAGAAAGCTTTGATAATCACTTGAATAAATGGAATGATACCACAACAAAGCTATAATATAACCTATATATATATATATATAAACCAATTGAAGATAAGTAATCAATAAGCATAAAATAATTTATGCAAGAGATGAAGTGGTCAGCCAAATAGAAAAGTAAATGAGATGTAATGTTAAGAATAAAAAAAAATTAAGTAATCTATATGAAGCTTTAGGCCAAGGTGATAAACAAAGAATATTCAAATGATTAAGCACTAGTTAATAAAACAAAATTTTGTAGTAGCTTTCAGCTAAGAATAAATTATTAAACTATGGGATGATTAAGCACAAGATAATAAATCAATCTCCTTATGTTTGTTCTCAGCCAAACAAGAACTAAAGGTTATGCAGAGAATAAGCACAAGATAATTTAAATAACTTTATAAACTTCAATAAGAGATAAAGGAAATATAAAAACTTAGCACCTTAGAAATTTAGGAGCAATGTATGATGCTCTTGGCCAAGAGAGGAAACACACAAAACCTTCACTTTTCCCAATCAATCTTCAAGCCAACTAAATGTCCATGGGAAAGACAAGAATGATGAGAAATGTTTGCACTTCAATCACAAAAAAATCTCCAAAAGCTTGCTTAAGCAAGGATCAACCTAAGTGGAGAAGGCAAAGAGAGAGAGAGAATATTAGCTTTTGGAACCTTTTAAGTTAAACAAAGCTCTTAAATAGAAAAGGGAGGAGGTCTAGGCCAAAGCATGATACAATAAGAGAGAAAATTGATTAGGCATCAATTTGAATTTCAAATCTAAATCTATATATGGCCAAGGAGATTCAAGAGGCTCCATTACAAATTTAATTCAAGCCAAAATGGAATGATTTCAATGTGATTCATGGCTAAAGAGGGAGGAGAGATCCCATTGGAAATTCGACCAAGAAGGTCCATGGAAGATAAATGAATGAAGGAATTTTGAATAAATTAAATCCATGAAAAATCAATTCAGGAATTTCGGCCAAAAGAGTTTCCAAAAATAGGAAATGAAATGAATCAATTAAGATCTAATCTAATTATATTATGTATTATTAAAATATTAAATTAATCAAAATAAATTTAATTTTGAATTTAAGTGGCCGACCCCCTAAAGACAATTTCCTAAAATGGATTTAATTAAAAAGGAATTATTTTGAAAAAGAGGGATGATTTGAATTTAAGTTTAAAATAACTTGTAATAAATCAATTAAACTTTAAATAATCAGAATAAATCATGCTTGAGATGTTCAAATTGTTTATAAAAGATTTGATTTAATTTGGCAAGAGTATGTCATGAATGAAGAAGTTTGAATTCAAAAATAATTCGAAATAATTCAAATTCAAAAATTCAAATTAATAGATTTTTTAGAATATGAAAAATAAGAGAATATTATATGAAAATGTTTTGAATAAAATTCATACATTTTATTACACAATATGCATTAAAAATTCAGCCAAAATAATGTTAAGATGAAAATGATTATAGGAGAGAGAAGAAAGAATAATAGGAGAGAGAATAAGAGAAAAAAAGGATAATTTTAGGATAATTCATATTTCATGTAATAAAAATATGAATAAAAGTTATGATTAGCATGAAAATGATTTAATACAGTTTAAACATAATTTATCTTGTTTGAACACACATTTAATGGAACTTATTTCATGCACTTAGCTCATATTATCCAAAATGGATAATTTAATGAAAAATTATAATTTTAAGATATATAAAATCTAAATGATTTTAGAATGATGAATTTAAAATTGAATGAATCAATTATTCTATCTTAGTGAGCTTTTCATTTTCTTTAATATAATAATTTCTAGAAAATTCTCACCCAGTTCATCTCCCATAAATTTAGCATTCTTAATTAACTAAAGAACCTAGAATTGAAGAATTTTCTTGTACACTTAAATTTAACTTGATTAGTAGCATTTGAACATGTGTTTGTTATCTTTAAAATCAATTTCATATGAGGTAGGGCTCATGAAGTCAACAATCTCTCTCTTTTTGATGATGACAAACCTATATTGGTGTTAAGTGACTTTTCATCAACCTTTGGAAATATAATTTGCATTAAAGAGAAATTATAGCAAGTACATAAACAAGATTTTAAAATTTTTAATATTTATAAGTATAATAAAATAAGAATATAGCATGAGTATAACATGAAAAAGCTCCCATTAAAACTATGCATCATAAAGAGAAAGAAAATCAACATACAATTTTTTCTCCCTTTTGACAACATCAAAAAAGATTTAAAAATGAACAACAATAAAATTACATGCTTCAATCTAACATGTCTCATGCATCTTAGGATACACAATCTTTTTCAGGTACTCGCTTAGTAAAAATATCAGTATTTTGTAAATATATGCTAATAAAATCAATATTCACATCTCCTTTACTCACATGATCCTAAATAAAGTGATGTATAATTTCTATGTGTTTAGTTATAGAGTGTTGGATAGGATTTTTTGTCAAACAAATTACACTTGTATTATCACACTTAATATGAATGTGATCTAACATAATATCAAAAATCTTCTAATTATTATTCTTCAATAGCCCAAGAGCAACATAGAACTATACTCATCTTCAACAATTGAAAGAGCAACGAAGTTCTATTTTCTAGATGACCAAGATATTAAAGATGATCTTAAAAATTGACATGTTCTTGATGTACTTTTCATATATACTTTATAACTTGCAAAGTCATCATCAGAATAAGTAGTCAAGTCGCATGAAAGTGAATTTTTAGGATACCACCAACCTAACCTAGAAGTGCTAATTAAATAATGATAGATACGCTTAATAGCAATTAAATGAGATTCTTTTAGAGTAGCCTGAGATAAGCACATAAATATACAACAAACATAATATCAAGCATACTAGTAGCAAGATACAAAAGAGAACCAATCATACATCTATAAAGTTTTTGATCAACTAGTTTTCCTGACTCATCTAAATCAAGTTTAATAGAGGGGCTCATGGGAGTCTTACTAGATTTAAATTTTTTCATATCAAATCTCTCTATCAAGCCATTGATGTATTTAGTTTGATAAATAAAGTGCCTTTTATTTGTTGTTTTTTGATGCCTTAAAAAAATTAAGTTCACCCATCAAGCTCATCTCAAATTCGTTAGTCTAACCGATTCAATTTATTCCAATCCCATGCCTTCTTAAGCTCATCTCAAACTCGTTTGATTCCTTCAAGCCACAAGCCGCACCTGCTCTTGCATTTGCTTATCTACTCTTTCCCTCACTATCCCTACTCGCTCGAAGGAAGAAACCGAAGATAACCCCACTCATCCTCACAGAAATCCCATCCTCTCTCATCTCCTTAAAGCTGAAAGCTTTAGTCTCTCTCTCTCTCTCTCTCTCTCTCTCTCATCCATGGCTCTCTTGAATGAGTCAATGGCTCTTCTTCTCGTTGGTTCAGAAATAAACCCATGATGAAAGAAATCGAATCTCGATCGATTAATCCGTCTTCCCATTCGAAAAAAAAATATTTTCTTTTTTTTTCTTTTAGCCCTTATACTACAGTACTCGCGATACCAACCTCCCATTCATCCTAACCTTCCCATAATCCATATTCCCTTGCTGCAATTAAGAGGCAACTCTACCATCAGGTAGGTTCCTCTTAGTTCCGGCATCCCCTTCCTAAACTAAGTTCATATCAGTTCCAGTTATAATGACTCTCCCTTCATCCTATTACCATACCTAGTCCCATCTCCAATACAACCCTACCAATAAGAAGCAAATCTGCCATCACACAAGCTCTTCTTGGTGTGCCCTCCATCTCCTTCCCAAACCCTCTCTGCTACCCCTCATTTCACTGCACTCATAAGCTGTACACCTCCTAACCCAATTTTTTGATAGTGTCGTCACTTCATCTCCTTGAAATTGTTGTTATTTCGAAGGGTATAAAAAAGAGGAGGTTTGAATGTATAGAAATTTGCATATGTTAGCTTCATTTTTATGTAGGTGATCAAAGATTCTACTAAGCTTAATAGAGCATAGTAGGTTTGAAGACCTCGTTATGCTCAATAAAGTGTAGCAGGATAGCTCACTTGATAATCGTCATCATTGCTCATTGGAAAGGCATAACAAAAAGAGGCTTAAAATGTAAAAATTATATATTTTTGATACATGCAGGTGATTGAAGACCCCACTAATGCTCAATAGGGGTTAGTGGGCACGAAGACTAGGCTATGGTGTCGCAAGACACCATCTGCTACGCTTAATAGAGCATAACGGGTAAGCTAAACTAGTTTTGATACAGCCTCCTATGCGGAGATGACACCGAAATGCTACTGAAATTTTGACTAAAGTTTATACTTAAAAAAAAGGGGAAGAATCAAGATTTTTTTAAAAAAAGCAATTACATCAAAAGTAAACAATCTAAAATGAAATATGGATGAAAATATATATATATATATATATATATATATGCTTTTATGAAGCTAATTGAAGGCCCCATTATGCTCATCAGGGCATAACAGAATTGAAATTAGGCCGAGATGCTTCAAAACACCA
Source organism: Cymbidium sinense (assembly GCA_021442155.1). Classification (NCBI taxonomy): domain Eukaryota; kingdom Viridiplantae; phylum Streptophyta; class Magnoliopsida; order Asparagales; family Orchidaceae; genus Cymbidium; species Cymbidium sinense. Next base: position 88,125,773 of record CM038224.1, read on the forward strand.
ATTGTCATGCTCATTAGGGTGTGAGAGATAGGCCAAAATTATTTTGATATAGCCCCCTACGTAGGGATGATGCCAGAATACTGCCAAAATACTGGCAAAATTTTATCCAAAATTCATACATACAAATAAAATTCAAGCTAAACAAGTAGCTCTGCCTAAGCTCGCTAAAATAAATTAATATCGAATTGAATTTTGAATTATAAATGAGAATGAATTTGAAATGAATTTGAAGATTATATTTCAAATAAAGAAAGATGGACTGAACTCAAACAGATTTATGAATTTAAAATGAATTGAATATTTTAGCAATAAATATAAATTCGGCACTTCAATATCTCAGTTCAATTGATTTAGAAGATGACCTAATTGAATATCCAATTAGAGCACAAAAGATCTTCTTGGAATTAGAATATAATTTTCAAATGATAATTCACTCCAAATGAATTGAAAAAAATTAAAGAATTCATATGAGATTTCTTTAATGAGATCAAAAGATTGCTAATAAGCATAATCAATGAATCCTTGGAAAATATTTGAAGCATATTATTCATCTTATTAAATACTTGAATAGGATTAAGGAGAAATTGAATAGAGTTTGTGATGATGAGTTTGAGAATTATCAATATATATAAATGAGAGTATATTGAACATTCAAATACTAATCAACTTTGAATAAAAGAAATCAATTTAATGTTATTCCAAGGGATATATTAGGCTATTAGGCTAATTTAAAATGCCTTCTTCCCCACCGGATCTACAATTCTTTGTACAAGCAAATAGAAGGTGATACTAAATTAAATTCTACACTAATTATGGAGCTTCCTTCAATTAAAAAATAAAAGAAATTTTATTCTAATTATAATTTTCAAAATTAATAATTTTATTAATGAGATGAAATTATTTAAGTTAAAAATATGTGCATGTGCTCGAACATAGAGATTTAAATGATAAATTTTAATATATGAAAAGGTTGCATAGGCTAAGTTGAGATTAAATAAATATGAAATTAATCTCATAATTTAGAAATAAAATTACCTAAATTACTAAACACCGCAAACTCCACTCACTTTATGTCTCAAGATGTCTCAAGAAAAATTTAAAAAAAATAAAATAATGATGAAATCAATTCAATCCCTTACAACTATATGCATACGAGTTAATGAATGTATTCATATGCTAATTCAAGTCCATGAAGGATATAAATATTCAGCTCCATAGAACGTGATCATAGTAGACCTAATCCTCTATGCTCAAAATAGAGTTGACAAGGTCTACTAAATGATCAACTTTTAAATGAACTTAAATCACACTGGATCATAAAACCCAATCCTCTATATATGAAAGAGTTGACAAGGTTTGTTATGATATCAATTTTATAAAGGATTTAAATTACACATAAGTCATAGACCCGATCCTCGATCAACAAATAAATATAGTTGACAAGGTATACCCCAATGATGGTCGCATTGATTGAAAATCTCAACGGAGGAGATATTATTATCAAAAGATACTTGAGCTCTAAATTAATTCATCATAAAACTAAATTTCAACTAAGTAAACATCTAAACTAAATGAAATTTGTTATTTAAATACTTAAAGCAAATAATTCATCCACCCATCCACCATCATTTGTTAGGGATGACAGATTAAGAAAACTCTAGCTCACAAAGAAGATAATGTCAAGTCAAATAAATCACTATGTTTAAACTCAAATTATCTCATGCTAGTAAGGACGTGGTCTATGTTCTCTGTCCATGTGATTTGGCCAGTAGGCTCCACATATGATGCGGTTACGACCAGAGTCTTCTAATCGGGTGGTTGCCGCCAAATGATATCATTATTAATGCATTAGGTGATATTCCCCTATGGCTCAGCCCTTTGAGTTATGAATCATAAGATATATTTGATTGGCATAAATCCTTTCAATCAGCTAATGTAGACTTAATATCGACTCCTTGAACAAACACCACCCCAAGTCTATAAGGATTACTTGGACTATGCAACCCGTGGCTGCTAACAAGGATCCTTCGCCGGTGGACTACCTCTTGACTAAGTTAGACTACAGCTCCAGATGATGGAACCATAGGATCTAGATCGAGCACATCATCATTCCACCAACCATATGCTTTTAAGTTAAATATTGGTGAATTTCATAAATTCTAAACTCCAAATTTCAAAACTCAATTTGTAACTATACTCCAACGATCCAAATTAATTAATTGAAAGTTCTCTCTCAGCATTAAAAGGGGTAGTTAACTATAAATGCTTGCGCCTATAGGAAACCTGGAACCAGATCTAAAGTCCTCACAAAATGATGGAAAAATCTCTGGGTAGTGTCTTATATACTATTTCATCTACCTTCTGTAAATTTTACTGACACATAAATCAAACTCTTTTCATCGAGAGGTCGGTGGAGAAATTTTGGAGCCCACAACAACAAACTGTTTAGATGTTTTTCTTATTGGTTCCACTACCTATCCTGCTAAATACATAACCAATGAGGTTAGTCTACAAATCCCCAACCCAAATTTCATACTATGGCACTCCTTGATCAAAACATAGTAGCTGCCTTCTTCTCCAATATTTCCTTATGCTCTTAGCCTCTCCTCCTACTCCAACATTTGGCATGCCATAGAAGGTCATCTTCAAGCCACTAATCAGTCCAAAGTTATATAATTTAAAAATGAACTCCACAATATTTCCATGAACACTAAAAATATGCATCAGTACTTTTTTGAAATCAAAACTCTAGTGGGCAATTTGGCTACAGTAGGACCACACATTGATAATAAAGATATCCTACTTTAGATCCTAAATGGCCTACCCTCATCATATCAATCCTTTAAAATAACAATTCACTCCCAACTCAATTGAATCAGTCTCGATGACATACACATCTAGCAACAGAACAAGCTAAACATTCAGCCCCTTCCAATCTTACTACAACTCTGACTGCATGCTTTAATAATTATCCAACTTCCACTTCACGAGATAATAGATCTGCTCCTAATAGAGGTAAACATCCTCAACTTCTAGCATATGTGTTTCCATTACTTAAACTATAGTCATTTGTCAAATCCTCAACAAGTGAGGTCATATAGCTTTAATCTGTTGGCTCCAACCTAAACTATAAACCAATATACATAGTTGCCCTCAACACTGATACAACATCATCTAATCAACAATGGCTCTTTGACATAGGTGGTCCAGCCCACCTCACATCTGGTCTTCAAAATGTTCAGAATTCCATCCCTTATTAGGGCAATGACAAAATCATTGTAGGCAATGGACAAACAATTCTCATTCAAGCTATAAGGAAAGATCTTCTTTCTACACCTAATGGTAAATTATCTCTCTCTACTCTTCTCTACCTACCCACTTTATTCCATAATCTTCTATCAATTCACAAACTCACTGCTGACAATAATTGCTGCATTCTCTTTGATAAACATGGGTACTCCATTCATGACCTAACTCTCAGCAGTCCTAATTCTAATTGAATATACACAATCTCATCTACACTACCCAAATATCATATTCAAACTCTCCTCAATACATGACAAATGCATCCCTCTGGCATAAACGACTTGGTCATCCGAATCCATCTGTCATCTCAAACAACCATAAAAATTATGCATCTCTTCTTCTTTCTCTTTTTATGAGCCTTGTAATTTGGCAAGATGCCATAAATTACCTTTAATTGATATTAATAACCAGTAGTATAAACCCTTAAAACTTATTCATACTAATAGATGGGGACCTTCCCCAATTCCACCTCAAGAATATCAATATTATGTTTTTTATTGACAATTTTTCTCTGCTTTTGGATAATCCCTATGGTGCATAAATTTGAAGTTACAACTTACTCCATGAAATTTAAAACACTCGTGAAAAAATAACTCCATACTCAAATCAAAATGCTACAATTTGATGGTGGCAGTGAGTTTGCATCTCTACAATTTTTTTAATTCCTTCAGCAACACGACGTTATCCATCAATTCAGTTGTCCTTACACTCAAGGACAAAATGACATTACTGAACATAAAAATCATGGTCTTATAGAAAGACAAGAACCCTTCTAATTGAAGCTCACTTACTCTATCACTTATGGCTTGAAGAACTTATAACAATAGTCTTTTTGATAAATCATCCTATTACTATCAACTACTCTACAATAAACAACCTCACTATACACTTCTCAAAATTTTTGGTTGCCTCTATTTCCCTTGGGTCAGGCCACACTCCCCCCATAAACTTGCTCAATGGCCAACTTGCCATGTTTTCCTTGGCTATGCATCATCTCACAAAGGTTACAAATGTTATAACCATGGTGACCTCACTTTTGGAGTGAGCTCTCAACCTCCTCTTCTTAGACTTAGGACTCTTCTAGACACTAAGAGTTCCTTAATCATAAGACACTTCTAGTAATTAAGTGAACACTTAACCTAAGCTTAGAGACTTAGAAGGGTTAATCATAGGATTAAGCCATGCCTTAGGAATTAAGGAAATCACCTACCCTATAGTCTAAACTCAATCTATATGCACGTTCTCAAATCAAACCCAGATTCAAATCTCAAACTAAATCTCAAATTCAAATTCAAATTCCAAATCTAATTCTAAATTTGACTCCAGATGATTGAAACCCAAAATCAAATTCAAATCTCCTTCCTATATGAACCACCCTTCTAACCTTAGCCAAAACTCCCTTTAAATTGAATCAAATTCAATTCATTTTCTCAAAGATCAATTCAACCCTTCAATCAATTTATCATATTCAAACTCAAACTCAACTTAAAATCATGATCCAAACCTAAATCCAAATCAAATCAAATCTAATTCTAAACCCTTATGCAAATTTCATGGACTTAGCCAAATCTCATCCAAATCAAACTTAACTAAAATGATTTTCTCATAAATTAATCAATCCTTCAATCATCACTTCAAGCCATGCCAAAATCCACATAAAATCAATCTGGTCAAACCAATCTAACCCATTTGACCTAAAATATTTAAATAAGTCCAAAATCATTAAGTCCAAACAAAATCAAACAAAAAAAAAAAAAAAAAAAATAAAAAACACAAAATAAATGCATAAACACAAATAGACTAAAAATAAATCAAGATGGGACACAAAATAATAGGTCATTTTTGACTTAGAGTTAACCCACGTGGGCTCCACTAAGTCAAAAGTCAACAATTTAAAATTTAATCAAATTGAGTCACACCAAAGACTCAAAATCATCAAACAAACATGTTTGAGTCTAAAACTAAACAAATTTAAATTTAATGAAGATCCAAATGGGTTGATTTGGCCACCTAACCCAAGTAGACCCAAATGGATCCTATTTCAAATTCAAATTGAAAATTAATTCAAGTCAACCATCCAAAATCATTTAAAAATTATAATTAGATAAAATTTAGCCAACCATTGGGTTTAATTTAATAAATTGATCATTTGAATCAATTAAGCCTAATAGAAATAAAATATAATTAGCAAGCTAATCAAACTATAAAAATTAGAAAATCAATCATATAACAAAAAAGAAATCAATCAACATTATCATTGTATAATTAAAATAAAAATATAACTAAATTTGAACATCAAATATAAATTTGATTAAAATTAAATCAAGATAATTAACTACTAAATAAATAATAAATATATAATTTAAAAATCATTAATTATAGTATATATAATTTATAAACTTGAGTTAAATTAAAATTATAATATCAAAGTTATTAAAAATTGGGAAGATTTATAAATTTAAAAAAAAAAAGAATAAGTCTTAAAATAATAATAGTAACAAAATAAAATCCATCTTTAATCACGCCAATATATATATATATATATATATATATATATATATATATATATATATATATATATATATATATATATATATATATATAAAGCATATTTGCTACCTGCTACCTTTCTGAAGCAAAATCATCAAGTATTTTTTTTATTTCACGTGAATCTCAAACAAATTTTTTTTTCATTTTTTTGTTCAAATGAAAATCTGATCTCCGGCTTAAAAAAAAAAAATTTCTTACCCGCTTAGAGCACGCGAGCTCTCATTCTCTCTCTCTCTCTCTCTCTCTCTCTCTCTCTCTCTCTCTCTCTCTCATCCATCCACTAGCTTGTTCCACTTTGACCTAAAACAACAAGTTCTACCCTTCTCTAAAACCCCACCATAAAACCTTATAGCTAGTAAAACTAACCATCAAGAACTCTATGGAATGAGAAGAACAAATTCTTCTACTGCTAATATAGATTATTATTGTTTTCAGATGAAGAAGACGAGCTAGATAAGCATAAGAAGTGGTTCATCATCCTAAAGTCTTCTCCTTTCCCAACTTTCTTTCTCATATCGATCTCTTATTGGCTTCTCCATGGATCTGATCACCGCTTTATCACAGTGTTGGAAATATGTAAAGATAAAAAATAAATTTATTTAGCCCAGATCTCATGTCAAATCATCAAGAAGATGTAATCAAGCGTACAATCCATGAAAGAGCTAATGCGGGATTTTGACCTTCCACTTCTAAAGGGGTATTCTTGAGAGAGAGAGAGAGAGAGAGAGAGAGAGAGAGAGAGAGAGAGAGAGCCTTTTCACTCAAGATGGGATAAATGAGATGGAATGACCTTGATATTTATACTTCATTTTATTTCACCATCATTAAAAAAAAAAATGCCTCTACACATGATAATTCCATACAAAATTAATAAGATGTCTCAAAATTAATTAATCTTTAGGTTTAAAAAATAAGATAGCATAATGTATAATTAAATTCATATGTGAGCCACATTCCAACAATCAACACACACACACAACACACACACACACACACACACACACACACACACACACATATATATATATATATTTATATATATATATATATATATATATATATATATATATATATATATATATATATATATATATATATATATATATATATATATATATATATATATATATATATATTGCTTGATAATTATACATTATTAAATACTTTAAGAGCTCAATATTTGCTATCTTTAAAGAGAAACATCTTTAGACAATCTGGTCCACTAATAATATTGACATAGAATTAAAGTGATCTTTATTATAATTTTTCTATAATAAGACCCATCAGTGATCATAGATATGGATGTGTAGCATGGAAATTTCATGTAATGTGATCATATATCATGTCTATTTCTAACTGTTCCTATATTATAACTCAAAAGAGTTATACATATAGTTTCATTTATTTATGCTAAACTGTAATTAAAACTACATAATTTTATTTTATTAAGATAATAATAATACTTTATCGAAAAATATATTTATAATCATTGAACAACATAAGCAAACTCCCACTATGCTAGTATATCATCAAAGTAAACCACTCTATACAGCCACATGCTCATGAAATACTTTAGGTAAACCTTTGTAAGTGGATCTACAATCATAAAATTTATACTAATATGTTCAATAGATACTTGAGAACTCTGAACTCTTTCTTTTACAACAAGAAACTTTATGTCTATATGCTTTTATTTTGACAAACTATAATTGTTCTTTGAATACAACTCAACGGCTCTATTATCACAATTTATTTTTAATGGTCTCTCTATTTCATCAAAAATATTTAGCCCGGTGATAAAATTCCGTAGCCATATTCTTGATTTGATGCCTCATAACAAGCTATAAATTCTGCTTCCATAGTGGAAGAAGTTATAAGTGATTGTTTAACACTTTTTCAAGATATAGCTCCTCCAGCTAATAAGAAAATATAACCTGAAGTGGATCTTCTATTATCAAGGCAACTAGCAAAATCAGAATTGAGTACCCCATGATCTCCAAATGATCTAATTTTCGATATGTGAGCATAAAGTCTTTTGTTCTCTTCAGATACCACATAACCCTTTTTACTGCTTTTCAATGATCTTTTCCCGGGTTACTTAAACATCTGCCAAGCATTCCAATAATAATGAATATCCTACAAACAAACTTGAGCATACATAAGACTCCCTACAGATGCATAAGGGATCTTTTCCATCTCTTTCTTTTCAAATTTTCTTGGACATTGAAGCAAACTAAATTTATCACCTTAGCAATGGGTGTATCTCCTAGTGCATAATCTTTCATGCCAAATCTACTAAGCACTTTATCAATATATGCCTTTTGTGATAAACCAAGTATACGAGAACGATCTCGATAAATTTGTATACATAACATAAAAGATGCATTCCCAAGATCTTTCATTTCAAATTTATCTGAAAGAAATTTCTTGGTTTCATGCAAAAGGCCTATATCACTACTTGCCAGTAGAATATCATCAACATATAATACTAGGATGATGAATTTACTCCCACTTATTTTGTGATAAATGCATTGATCAACAATGTTTTCTTTAAAACCAAAAGAAGTAATCACTTGATCAAATTTCTTATTCCATTGACGAGAAGCTTGCTTTTAACCATAGATGGATTTCTTTAATTTGCATACCAGGTGTTTTGAATCAGAAGATTGAAAATTTTGGTTGCACCATATATATAGTTTCTTCAATGTCACCATTGAGAAATGCGCCTTTACATCCATCCATGTAACTCTAAATCATAATGAGCTACTAATTCTAAAAGAGTCTTTCAAAGAAACGAGAGAGAAAGTCTCTTTATAATCAATGCCTTCTTTGAGTGAAACCTTTAGCACTGGCGTTTTATATCTTCGACATTGCCTTTGAATCCGCTTTGGTTTTAAAAAATCCATTTACAATCAATGGGTTTTATTGATTTAGGCAATTCAATAAGATCCCAAACATCATTGTCTTTCATTGATTTCATCTCATCCTCAATGGCTTCTATCCATTTATGAGAGTTAACACTTTATTTGACTTGACTAAAAGAGATCACTCTCTAATCCAATGTCAAACTCATGTTCTTGGAGATACATAATATAATCATCTAAAATTGCTAATCTCCTCTAGTGGATTTTCTTAATGACACATCAATTTGAGGTGATCCTATGAGTGAGAGTTAACTCAAGAATATTTTGACTATCAGATTTACAACTTGAATATGATCGTAAAATTATCTCGATCATTTTCTATATAGGAATAATAATAAATTTCTCTTTAAATATATAATTTTTTGATTTATTACTCCCATCATATTCAACTTTCTCAATAAATTTAGCATTGCCCGTCTCGGAAAAGGATTTATTTGAAGAGTCATAAAACTTAAAACCCTTCGACCTTTTTGAGTATCCAACAAAATAGCAGCTTATAGTTCTTGAGTCCAATTTTCTTTCTTTCATTATATAGCCTAGCTTGGACATACATGAAGATGTCTAATACTAGCTTCTTCCCAATCCATAATTCATATGGAGTTTTAGCTATCGCTTTGTTTGGAACTCTTAAGGATGTAAATGTAAAGTTTAAGGCTTCTCCCCAAAGTGAATCTGGTAAAGAAGAATGATTTATCATACTTCTAACCATATCCATAAGGGTCCAATTTCGACTCTCAGCCACACCATTTTAACTTGGAGTCCCTAGCATGGTGTATTGAAGAACGATGCCACATTCTGCTAAATATTTGGCAAAAGGGCCTGAATATTGTTCACCTGATCCATCATATCTGCCATAGTATTCACCACCACCGGATTTGAGCTTTATTTTCTTTCAAGTTGATTTTCTTCGCCTTTAAAAATTTTGAATACGCCCGGATTGTGACTTCTCATAAATTATAGTATAAGTACCCATAATGAATAATCTATGAAAGTAATGAAATACATTCTAAGTAGATGTAAATGGACCACAAATATCTGAATTAATGCCAAGACATTTAAACTCCTATTAGCACCAACTTTTCTGATATTTGTTTATTTTCCCTTGACACATTCTATACAGAGTTTATCATCTGAAAAATCAAGAGAATCAAGAATTCCTTTTGACACAAGTCTTTCAATTCTATGTTTAGAAATATGTCCTAAATGCTTGTGCCATAATATATATGAATTCTCATTTATTAATTTTCGCTTTGTACCAAAATTACTTGCATGCAAGGTTTCATTAATTTATGAAGCAGAAATATCCAATTTATATAGATTATCGATCAAATAACCAGTACCAATAATATTTGAATACTGAAAGAGACTAAATTTTCCATTTCCAAATGAATAAGAATAACCAATTTGTCCAAACAAGAAATATAAATTAAATTTTGTCTAAATGACCGCACATAAAAAGTCTCATGTAAATTCAAAATATAACCAGATTCTAGATATAATCTATATAAGCATATTGCTTCAGAGCTTTATTGCCATTTTGATGAATTTTTTCAGCATTCATCTCCTTAGACAACCCTCAGAGATAGTCACACTTATGTGAGTTGCATCTCCACCAAGTGTGATTTGGTAAGGATAAATTAACTTAGAACAAACAAAGTTGAGAAGTTTACCCTTTTTTCACCAAATTTGTATACAATCCCTTCACATACAACCTTCTAAAAAGAAATAAGTAAGATTATCTTGTTTACACCTTATGTGAAGTCCTTTGTCTGCCTCACCCTTTATAAGTCCTTTTTCTTTAGCAATGCCACTGAGGAAATCTAAGTGAACACTTTCTATTTTATCATGTTTTAATCTCTCTTCTTCTTACACACATTGAGCAAAGAGCTCATTAAGAGTCCATTTTTCCTTTTGAGTATTATAACTTATCTTAAAAGGATTAAATTATGCAGAAAAAGAGATCAAAATCAAGTGCATAAGAATATCATCGACATCTCTAATTTTAATGCTCTTAGTCTAGTGACAAAATTAGACATCTCCATAATGTACTCCCTTATATTTCCATTGCCTTTATACCGCATTGAAACGAGTTTACTAAGAATAGTACTTGTTTCTACCTTTTTAAAACTAATGAAATGATATGCTATTTGGCTTAGAAACTTTTTAGCACATTCCTCTTCAGGCATTGCATCTCTTATGGTTTTTGGAATGGAATGCTTCATGATCATAAGACTCATGCGGTTAGAACGCTCTCACTTTTCAAAGTTAGCCCTTTGTTCAATAGTTTTCGTAGGGAAGAGGACGCTCACCGGATCACATAGTCAAGATCCATACAGAATAATGGTAATATGCTTTTTCCATTTCTTAAAATTAGTCGTAAGCATTGAAATGTTATTCAAATGAGATATAAAGAAATATTAACAAAAAGAAATAATACTCACAATTAACAATATATTTTTTCATATGCATATATAATGTAAACAAAAAAATATATGCTTGAAATAAAATATAATAAAATAAAAAATACATATAAGATACACCAACATACAATTTAATCTTTGGACATAAATAACAATTTGTAAATGATACTCTTAAAAATTACAATAAATATTGATAATAAATTCGCCAACGATATGCCTATCTATATATATCAGATGCATATTATATAAATTTATCATATTTATTACAAACCTGCCAAAAAATAATCTTCCTTTAGTCATTTTTTTCGATAGATTTAAATATAATCCATATGTATATATATTCATATATTTCAAAAATAAATAAATTGATATAGTAGAGGTCACTTTAGTAACAAAGTATTTCAATTTAAATTATTTTGAAATAATAAATATTAACTGTAATATTTTAATAAATATTTCAATTTATATTATCCAAATTAGGAAATATTTACCAAATATTAAAATAATAATTATCTATAAAATTTAAAACAGAATATTTATACATAAATATTTAATATTAAAAAAAATTTTGAAAAAAAAACTTCTAGAAATATTAAATAGTAAGTATAATTATTATATTTACTTAATAAATATTCTGTTTGGAATTAATTGCATAAAGCAATTAAAGGTAAAATATTTCAGATTAACAAAGATGAATGTAAAATCTGAAATGAATATGAAATGTTATAAATAAATAAATAATAATAAAAAAAAAAAAAGACTTTTCTATTAGAGGAATATAAAATGTCTATCGTTTATAATATGAAACGATATTTCAGATTTATAATTAAAAAAAAGGGAATATGAAACAACTTCTGTTTCATCTCATCTGATGAAAATATATATATAAATATATATAAATTTGTATAAATATTATAATTATTCCATTCTCTTTCATCCGTTTTTTTAAAGGGGTATATATATAAATAAGTTATAATGTATTTATTCCGTTTTTTTCATCTGATTTATATATATATATTATATATAAGTTAATATAAATGGTATAATTATTCTATTTAACTGTTTTTTTTTAATAAGATCAAATCTGAAACAGAATATTTGTAATATAATTTAACTGAATATAGAGAATTAATGTTTTTTTTCAGTTTATTTATTACATTTATTTATTTATAAAGTTTCATAAAATATTTCAAATTAACAAAGATGAATGTAAAATCTGAAATGAATATAAATTATTATAAATAAATAAATGTAATAAATAAACTAAAAAATAATAATAAGACGCTATATTCAGTTAAATTATATTACAAATATTCTATTTCAGATTCGGATTTATTAAAAAAATAATTAAATAGAATAATTAAATCATTTATATTAACTTATATATAATTATATATATAAATACTCGTCGACCGGGTCGGATGAAAAAGAGCAGACCGAATTAAATGGAATAATTATAACATTTATATTAACTTATGTATATTTATATTTATACCCCTTAAAAACGGATGAAAGGGAATTGAATGGAATAATTATAATATTTATACAAACTTATACATATATATATATATATATATATATATATTTATATATGCCCAAATATTTCATATTCCTCTAACAGACTAAAGGATATTGATACTTCATACATATGATCAAATCATTTGCTCAAAAAAATTTGAATCATGTACTATGATTTAAAATTTTCAAATAATCAATACAAAAGATGAAGAGTAAAAATCATTTCTCAACGATTCAATATAATAACTGCTCTGATACGACTTATTGGAGATATGTAAAGATAAAAAATAAATTTAAATTTAGCTCAGATCTCATTTCAAATTATCAAGATGTAATCGATACCCAATCCAAGAAGAGCGAGATTTTAGCCTTCCACTTCTAAAAGGGTGTTGAGAGAGCCTTTTCACCCAAGATAATATGAAAAAATAACTTCACCCTTTAGAATGGAGACTATAGCCCTATTTATATTTGAGTATATTTTATTTTATTTTTGCTCATCATTAAAATAAAAAAATATTCAATGTTTATATATGATAATTTTTTATAAAATTAATAAGATGTCTCAGAATTATAAAATTAATTAATTTTTATTTGTTCAAAAAATTAAAAAATAATAAAATACACTTTAAAAATAAATGGTGTTTAAAAATGCTAATTATTAATGGTATAATTATATAGAGAATGTAAATTAGTGGGGCGACATGTACATTGACGCAACTCACGAAATTTTTCAACAATTAATAAGTTTAATTTTTTTAATACTTAAATATTTTAATCTTTCTTTAACATTAAAGCATGATAGCTAAGATTATTAGATTTAAGATCGTCACGCTGTTTAATCATCATCAGATTTAAATTCTTTTAAAATAAATTTCTGAAACTGGAATGCCAAAATATTTTTATTATATTTGAAAATAAATATATAACTTAAAAATATTTATATAATTTAAATAGATAAATAACTAAATAAATTTATAAATATATATATATATAATTACTTTATTTATATAATTTATAAAATATTTATATAATTTATTCCTTTCTTTATTTATTTATTAAAAATTATTTATTCATATATTTTAAATATTTTTATATTATATATTAAAAAATTAATAAAAAATTATATTTTTAAATAATTATATTAATTAATAAAAAAATATTAAATAAATTTATATAATTTATATATATAATTAAAATATTTTTAAATTATATATTTAATTATATATATATAAATAAATTAATTAATAATTAAATATATAAATATTTAGTTATTAAATATTTCATAAAAAATATTTTTAAATTATATATTTTAAATATTTTAAATAATTATATTAAAAAAAATTAATAAAAATAAAACCTCCCTCTTTGGGTGATATTATATTTAAAAAATAATCCCTAGTATATAATAGTTTTAAATAATAATAGTTTTAAAATAGATATAATTATAAATATTTATAAAGCTATTGAAATAGTTAATTATTTCACTAATTTTAATGAATGAAAAAATAAATATTTATTTTTAAATATAATAAAAAATATTTTAAATCCCATTCCAATAATATTAATCTTATTAAAAGAAATTCGTAAATTTATTTTCTAAAAATAGAATTTAAACGCAAGTTGAATAACACGTGACTTGATCTTAAATCTAACAATCTGCCAACTGAAATACGCTTTAATATTAAAGACATTTAAAAATATTTAAACTATTATTAAAGTCGCCCAATTGAACTGCTCATTTGAAGGATTGACGTCTCTCTCTCTCACTTTCTCTCTCTCATCCAGTCCACCAGCTTGTTCCGCTTTGACCTAAAACAAGTTTTACCCTTCTCCTTTCCCAACTTTCTTTCTCATATCGATCTCTTATTGGCTTCTCCATGGATCTGATCACCGCTTCATCACACGGCCACCATCTTCCTCCGCCTTTCCACACCCGCGATTTCCACCATCAGCTCCACTACCTTTCTCCCCAACTGCTCCAACAACCCAAATCAGACGCCGATGATTTGATCCTCCACCGCGGCAAGAAACACGATAACGTGGATGAAGATAGTTCCAACAACCTGAGCGGCGGTGAGAGTAAAGAAATCGTTCAAGGAAACGGCAGCGACGGCGATATGATGTGCCGCCCTTGCGGTCGCCCTGCTGGATCTAAGAATAAGCCGAAGCCCATTTTCTCACGCGATTCAACAGCAAGCTAGCTGATCCAAGCACTCTCGATTCTGCTCCAGATCGAAGCCGGTGAAGCCATGGCAGTCATGACGAAGAGCTTCTCTATTAGAGAATACACGGAGAGGATGAGAAGCATGAACTTACGCAGATGCTGGCCGTTCGACGACGGAAATGAGGCTAGACCTCTGCTGCCGTTGATCTTGGTCCGGAAGTTCAAGTGGTGGGGCGACGAGCTTGATTCCGCTAGATCTACGGTCATATTCGAGGATGAGGACGATCCAAGCAAAGATGCGACCATGGCGGCAATTTCGGAAGGAGATGATATTCTGCCGACGGCTATGGAGCCATCCGCGGCCCCGACAATGGGTGAGGAAGGAAGGCGGATTGCAAATAAGGGAAAGCAAAGAACGCCTAAGAAAAGATCCATTGTAGAGCTCTTTGCTGCTGCGCCGTTGTTTGCAGGTACAACTGATGCCGACGAGGCTAATAGTGAGCCTGAGCAGGAGGAGAAGGGAAGAGGGTCTCCGATGGATGGTGTAGTGCAGCCATGAACTCTAATCATGCTGCCATCTGCAAGGGAAGCTGTTAGTGAATGGTATTATTTAAGAGGAGGATTTCATCTTAGAGCCACTAAAGCATGGAATGGATTATGTGCTAGTACCTAAAGTCAATTATCGCTCCAACACTAAATATGCTTAAATTTGACAAGCTGTAACGGTGATTTGATTTTTGGAACATTTGACGAGGAGGCACCAACAAGCACCTCAACAGGGTTTTCTTTTTTCTAAATGAAGTCATCTCTTGATCGGAATCTACTGGACATTAGCTCTTAGAAAGCCTTAGGGATCTCTGCGGTATGTTGAATGTGGCGTTGTTAGGATCCTTAGAGTCCATGCACTTTACTTTTAATCCTTTTTTTGGCGAGTTTAGAAATCAAAACTATTTATTTTATGTATTTGAAATAAATAGTTTTGATGAATAAGTAGTAATTTGATTCCAGATCGAGATTAACTCGTGGGTATTTTGATTTTTAATTGAATGATCATGATTAATCTAATATTTTATTTATAGTTAAATAAAAAAAAGAGTTAATCAATCTTTAGAATTTCAAACACAAAAAAAAGAGATAATATGTGATCAAACAAAATTAAAAAAAATAAAGTACAAATTAAATTATCATAAAATCTAAGTAAAACTTAGTAAAAAAAAAAACCAATAATATTATAAATATTATAATCGAATATAAAAAGTTATTTGAACATAATTTATGAAAATCAATTATAAAATCAATTTAATCCCTAACTGTTATATGTTGATTCTAAAATCAAAAAGAAAAATTAGTTATGTGACATATCTTTAATTATAATTAATTTAACTATTATAATTGGCTAAGCTTTATTTGATTAGTTATTCATATAAAAATTTGAAAGAATTTATAACTAATTCAAATCACATTTTATATATATATATATATATATATATATATATATATATATATATATATATATATATATATATATATATATAAATCAAATCTTAGGACATAGACAATTGAAGTCAAATATTATGAGCAAATATAATTCATATAAATATCATAATCAAATCAAATAAACATAAAATTAAATATAAACTCTAAAGTTATTAAATCATATCAATTAGTCTTAATTTCAAACAATATCAAAAAATAAGTCAAACAAAATAAAACTCAAACAAATAACCTAAATCAAATCAAGTTAAATTAAATTAAGAAAAACTCTCATCAAGTTAATAAATAATCAAATTAAATCTAATTCAACCTACCTAAATAAGATAAACTAATTAATTATTAAAATGTGTAAAATCAAAATATAAACTAAAATCTAATAAACATGATAAATGAATGAAATTAAAATAAAATTCTAATCATAAGTAATCAAACTCAATTAAAATCAAAGAAAACTTTCAATTCATTTTATCCAATCGAACTATAAATAAATAAACTATAATCAAATCAAATAAACATAAAATTAAATATAAACTCTAAAGTTATTAAATCATATCCAATTACTCTTAATTTAAAATAATATCAAAATAAGTCAAACAAAAATTAAACTCAAATAAAACAAACCTATTGAATTAAGAAAAGAGATTAATCATCAAACTGAAGAGATAATCTATACATAAACTAAACGGTTAAATTCAATAAGTTAAACCCTTAATTGAAATTCAAATAAAGAATACATTAAACTTCAAATAAATCATAAGTAAATTAAAATACATTCATCAATCTAAATCAAACTTAAATGGAATAATGAAATCAATGAATTTAAACAACATCAAAATGATATTAATTATATGAAATTAAGGAATTGAATTAAAAACAAACAAAGGGAAAGAGATTAGATATTGAATTAAAGGATATTGAATTATCAAAATATTAATTAAACCAAAACATATAATCTAAAATTAACCAATCAAAAACACATGAATTTAAACAAACTTAAACTTCATTAGATATTAAGGATATTAAATTATCAAAATTTAATTAAATCAGCACATTTAATTCAAAATCAAGTAATCAAATACATGAAGATTAAACAAACTCAAATTTTAAAATCTAAATTGAATCAAATAAATCAAATCAAATAAATTATACAAATTCAAATGGATAATTAAGATAATTAGGGACCTTAGTTAGACTCTTTAGGAAGTTAGAAAGTAGAGCAGGGTGAGTTCCGTCTACAAATGAGATTCATTTTACTCTTCATTTTTGAAAACCTAAACACCACTTTTAACCAAATAAATGTGAAATAAAAATGAAAAATAAATCATTAAATCATTTAAATTGAAATCACCCAGGGTAAAATTTAAACAAATTCAAACTCAAATTGAAACTTAAACTAAAGAAGCCTAAATTAATTGTCACACAAGCCTTAAAACACACATTAGAATACTAAGTCACCACTTCTAGTGCTAAGTTAGGCATTGTATGTATATGTTGTGTTTTATTTTGTGATGTAATATTTAGATTGGATGTTAGGGTGCATGCCTCGAGATGGATGGTAGGCCATAATTAGCTAATCATATTTTTGGGGTTATGCTTAAGGGTTGTAATAAAAGTATAAATGCTTTTTATGCGGGGTTACTTAGCCCTAAGCATAACCCATGTTAGACAGTGGGTTTGGTTACCCATGTGTGGGGTGCTAAGTCTAAATTATTCATATAACTGCTTGGGTTGTATGGTGTGTTTAGCTAATATTTGTTTTGCAAGTGTAGCTAGATTTACTTTTTCTATTTTTAATGTAATTTTGCATTGGAAATTAGGATTAGTGTTATGGGAGATTAGGATGAGCAGTGACCAGAAGGCTTAGTCCCTGGGGTGCCCTGTGGTGCCTTTAGAGCAAATCAATTCAAAAAGAAGATAAGGAAGGAATGAAGAAAAGAAGACCCCCATAGCATGTATTATTTTTGTAATCTGGGTTATATAAGGGTAGAGCTCGACTACCCATCTTTTTTTCTTTTCGGTGTACGACAAAACCATGATAGGCCTTTTATTCTTTTACGGTAGTCTATAAAATTTTTTGATGTTGTGTTTAGATTGCACACTAGAATTGCATACTTTTCTTAGTTTCTTCATGTTTGATGTTTGAATGTGTGGCCTGGATGCGGTAGGCTCTTAGGATAAAATTAACTTTTCTACCCCAATTAACAACTTATAATTAAATTTTTAAAATAACTCAGAACTTCACCATAAAGCCTAGGAATTAAATAAAGATAATAAAAATATTTAGCAACTCCTTAGCTGGATAATTGAATGCATAACATCATGCATGTCATATTCTTCCACTCTTGTTAAGAGGGGCTTCCATTTGTGATAGAGAATAAAGGCTTAACCTGTGAGAGCCTTTGATGGAGAACACCCCTTTCTCTTTTGATTAGGCCCATAATCAAGTTCTCATGCATTTAGGCATACAAAATCCCGTAGAACAAAGAGTCCAAAAGAATACAATAAATTTGGTAAAATTTGCATTAGATTAAGTCATGAATTCATACCACTCATGCTCTAGTCTCTCAGGGAGTGAGTTTAAGGACTAAGTCTCCTTTCTAAATAAATAACAGCTTAGCCATCTTGCAAAGCATAAAACTTACCTACATGGATTTAAAGCGTATGAGGAGTTAGCTGGCTACCACTCCAGGCGGTTATAAGTCCAGCAATCAGGTGATTTATTCTCTCTTATGGAGGTAAACCATATACTCATTTTTATCTTAAATTTAAGTCGTGCTTCGGCCCTCACTAAAGATCCTTAGATTTAGGATCTAAGGTAGCTATTTTCTTTGGGCTACAAGCATAAATCCTCACCTCTTAGAAATTTTCATAATCTTATGTTGTGGGATTATAAGTCCTAGTATTCTAATAAAATGTCAACTCAAATAGTTAACTTTCTTCAATTTCAAAAAAATAAAGCCCAACCATAGGATAGATTGGATTGCTCACTATGCTTCATAAGAATTCCCTACTCATCTCCTTTGGCTTCCAAAATAAGTCTCTCCTTCTGATCTATCTCATTCGATTTTCCAATATAGTCAATCCTTTGATAGTCTTGCCTTGAAATCTTTGGAGATCATGATTGTCCACTTTAATCGAGAGTATTCTTAAGGAATTCTCATTCCTTAGGATGTAATTAACTATGGGGCTTGCCTCCATAGGGAACTTAATGAACGACTTAAAATAAACCTTACTTTACTTTTCATGTAAAGTAGGAAAGATCTCTTGGTATATTAGAAGACCCATCATGCCTTAGGAGTTCTTATTAGGTGATTAGGTCCATGATAGGGTGGTGATTTTTATCTTTTGAGATAGTATATCATTCCTTAATATCGTACCTGATCACTTCATTAAGTATCTTTTAAGATCTGCGTGGTGTCCCACATCCTCAAAAATAAACACTACAAACCACCAAACTGAAAACCTCTTAACTTCTTACATGTTATATTTGATGAAACATCTTAACCTTTCCCCCCATCTCAATCAACTTCACCACCTCCAATTCGTCCACCTACCCACGTACTCTCTTATATACCACCATATGCCTTCTCCAATATCTACCAGATAACTCCACCTCCATTCCATCCAATTACATTACTACAATCCCAATACTTTTCTCTTCTCTTAACTAACAAAAATTTATCCCTTGCAAACTAGACTAAAGACTAGCTCTTTACGTCTCAAAATGATCTTTGATCTTCTACATCCCTTATCATTTTGACCTAACAAGCTTTAGCCAAGCCAATAAAGATCCATATTGGAAAGCAGCATGTTAGTAGAATTTAATGCACTATGACACCAGGGGACCTGATCTTTAGTTCCACCCTCCTTCAACTACAATGTCCTTGGATGTTGATGGACATATCCAACAAAATATAACTCAAATGGATCAATTACCCATCACAAAAAAATAATTAGTGGCACAAGGTTTTTTTAGAAATCGAATGGGACTATAACAAAGAAGCTGTGGGCTCCAAAAAATTACCACCAACCTCTCGATGAAGAGAGTTTGATTTATGTCGGTGAAATTTTGAGATGAAATAGTAGATAAGACACTACCAGAGATTTCACCCTCATTATTTGAGGACTTTAGATCTAGTTTTTGGTTTCCTATAGGCACAAGCACCTATAGTTAATTACCCCTTCCAATGCTAAGAGAAAACTTTCGATTAAGGCTAGTCATTAGATCACTAAATGCGTAGCGTATAGTAGTAGCATGTGGAGTTTAAAATTTGGGATTTAGAATTTATGAAATTCACCATTATTTAACTTAAAGCATATGGTTGGTGGAATGATAATGTGCCGATCTAGATCCCATGGTTCCATCATCCCGGGCTATCGCGGTCCCTAGTTTACTTAGTCAGAGGAGGTAGTTGACCTAACCTGACCGAAGGATCTCTGTCAGCATCCATGGGTTGCATCATCCAAGTAATTCTTGTACACCTGGGTTGGTGTTTATTCAAGGAGACAATATTAAGTCTACCTTGGCTGACAGAAGGGCTTTATGGATATCAAATATACTCTATGATTCATAACTCAAAGGGTTGAGCCATTGGGGAACATACGGCCTACAGTCGTGACCGTAATATAATGGTGTCATTTGGCGGCATCCACCCAATCAGAGGACTCTAGTTGTAATCACATCATATGTGGAGCCTACTGGCCAAACTATGCGGACATAGGACACAGACCATGTCCTTATTGGCATGAGATTATTTGAGTTTGAATATAATGATTTATTTGACTTGACATTAGCTCTTTTTGAAGAGTTTTTCTTAATCTATCAATGATGTAGATGGGTGGATGAATTATTTCTTTAAGCATTTAAATAATGAATTTATTTAGTTTAGATTTTACTTGGTTGAAATTTAGTTTTATGATGAATTAGTTTAGAGCCCAAATATCTTTTGATGATAATATCTCCTTTTTGAGATTTTGATCAACACCATCATGAGGTTATAAGTTTGCTTAATCATTTAATTTATTATTTTTTAGATTCTCTCTATTAATTTAATAATAGAGGATCATCTAGATTTATATTTTTTTAGTATTTTGAATTTGAGAATATTGAATATAATATCATAAATATTTTGATAATATTACCACTCAATTGATATCTTTCAATTCATATCATTGTAGACCTTCAACTTTACTTATTTTCTAGTAGAGGTCATATGAATTATGTATGTAATTTAAAGTCTATATTGTAAGTATAGAAGATTGGATCTTATAATCTAATGTAATTTAAGTTCATCTAGAAGTTGATCACTTAGTAGACCCCAACACTATTTCGCATAGAATTAAGCCTACTCATCATATTCTATGGAGTTGAATATTTATCTCTTTCATTGATTTGAATTAGCATATGGAGCCATTCATTTGCTTACATGCATATAGTCATGAAGGATTGAATCGATTTCATCATTCTTCTTTTTTTTTTTAAAACCCATGACATCCTCACACAAAGTTTAGGTGCTTGGTATGAGTGTCGGGGCCCATGCAGTGTTTAATAATTTAGGTAATTTTATTTCTAAATTATGAGATTAATTTCATATTTATTTAATCTCAAATTAGCCTGAACAACCTTTTCAGATATTAAAATTTACATTTTAAATCTCTATATCTGAGCACATGCAGGTATCTCATTTATAAAATTTGCCTTCTACCTGCTTGTATGAAGAATTGTAGATTCGTGGTGTTTAATACACTTATATTGCAATTTGGAATATCATATCATGATTCATATTTTCTTCTTTAGTAGTTGAGCTTAAGAGATTCATATCTATTTCTTATGCTTATTAATAAGCCTTCAAATTTATCACATACTTCTAATGAATGGTTTGACTTCTCTCAACTAGATTGAAATGAATTATGAGAAAGTGTATTATTCACTAAAGAACTTGTTGCACATAATAATGAGTCATTGAGGCTATTATAAGCATATGTATAGTTCATTATAGATTCAACTAGGTTTATTCCAATTCACTCAATATATGATATGGTTCAACCATTTATTAGGAAGCAACACTTATGATTTGTGCTCGTTGATGAACCACTTAATCAACCTCCTTAATTTGTGAATGCACATTTAAGCTTGTTATAAACTTCAGATAGCTAAACTATGTACTCATATAAAATCTTTTTATTTATCTCAAAGTGAATCATAAAGTAATCACAATGATCGGTGATGACTTGCTTTTATGCATGTTAACAAGCCCTTTAAATTCATTTCAAGCCTCCCACAAAACTTTTCCTCTCCTTCAATCATTTGAAATGAGTCATGGTAGAGTTTAGTATTCATTAGGATGACTTATTTATATCCAATGGTGAGTTATTTGGCTTAATATAAGTCCTCTGTAAGTCTCACTTGAACCACATTTGTATGCTTATAAGTTATGTTTTAATCCCACTATAAATCTTCAATGATTCACTAGAATTCTCCTTTTAAATTATTTTAAGCAAAATGTTGTGAGATTGTTCATGTATATCAAAGGAATTCAAGTTTATTTCAAGTTTTATAAGTTCACTTGAGTTTGATCTCTATTTTCTTATTTGAAATATGATTTTTAATTTTATTTGTAATCAAGTCTCTTTCAAATTCATTTCAAGTTCATTTATATTTAATTTTCAATTCATTTCTTTAGGACTTTATATTTTATATTTAACTTAATGTTAAATCATTTTTTTTATTAAGTCCCAAAATTTGATAATTTTGATTTGCATAGCTGATCAAACAATTTTTTTGGGCTTGCCGATAAATGTGATGGTCGGTGTTTTGAAACACCTCAATCAATTTTTATCTCATCACACCTTGATGAGCATGACAAGGTCTTCAAACGAGCATAAAAAAAGAAACACACACACACACACACATATAAATATATATATATATATATATATATATATATATATATATATATATATATATATATATATATATATATATACATACAATTTCCACACACATGTTTACATATCCACAATCAGCGACAATAATAAATTTGCAAGCCATTGGACTTGGAGAGGGAGGGGGGTGGGGGAAAGAAATGGGAAAATGCTAGAGATTGAGAGGAACCCATATGATGACTGAGTTCCTTCTCGGCTATGACAAAGGGAATGATCGAAAGAGAGATTGTGCAGCCTATCGGAGCAATAAATTGAGAGGAAGAGGAAAGATAGATGGGAGAAATGCTAGAGAGGAACCTTCATGATGGAAGAATTGCCTCCAGAGCAGCTCGTGAAAGGAAGAAAAGGTATGGGGCTTAGAGAGAATCGAAGGTTGAGCTGACTTTGATTAGCTTGTGGTTGGTGGAGATGGGATTCTTGCGGCTTGATGGGAGATAAATCGATAGAGGGAGGGAATTCAACTTTAGGGATTAAGTGTGCCTGAGAAGGGGGAAAACGAATCGAATGAGAGCCTCGACAAGTAAATCGAGGGAAAACTAGTGAGGAGAGGAGCTTTGTTAACTGCGTTAAGGGAGAGTGAACAAAACTTACAGGATGAAGAACGAATAGAGAGGTGAGCGTGTGGGTGAAATGAATCCATCTAGAGTGGATGGGCCTTTGGTTTGAAAATCAGGCGAACAATGAGAAACCAGTTCTTGTGTTGTTGGAGAGTGAAGTAATACCCTGATTCTTTGCAGTTGAGGAAGGATGAAGAGGATACTTGCTTGAGGGAGATGGGATGAAAAAAGGGAGAAAGGAATGTGTGGTTCCTTTGGTTGAGAGATAGAAACAAGAGGAAATGAGGAAGCCTCTTTCTTGTGTTTTGATTAGAGGGAGGAGGATGAATGAGAGCTTGATTTTAAGAGAATGAACCGAGAGGGGATGGAATCAGGAGTAGGATCGTGCGGGTGAGCAGCACCCATTTTTTTCTTTTTATTATTATTTATTTATTCTAATAAATAAATGATTCGCGCATGAAGCGAGTGATATTTGTTGAAAACTGGTTGACCTTTCATGTCCACCATGAATTTCAAATTACTTCAGCTTCAACAGGTTCATTGAAGAACTCTTTCTTTTGTATCTTTATGGATTTGAATTTCCTCCGACCTTAACTTCATGCTCGACCGGGTTGGATGGAGGAATTGGTTTGTTTATTTTGGGTTATGAAATTCCTTCTATCTTGGCTTTAAGCTTGACAGATTTGATGAAAGATTGACCTGATTTATCCATATTG
This sequence comes from Cymbidium sinense, assembly GCA_021442155.1. Lineage (NCBI taxonomy): Eukaryota > Viridiplantae > Streptophyta > Magnoliopsida > Asparagales > Orchidaceae > Cymbidium > Cymbidium sinense. The sequence goes on from CM038224.1 coordinate 88,150,367, forward strand.
ATTTGTTAGGAAGTGCACGTATGTCTTCAGTCCTGAGCTTGCTGCTTTGACGGACTTCTAGAAAGGTGAATACAGATGACCTAGCCTTCTAGCTTATATTAGATCTAAAATCTTGAGTTTTCAATCCAACAATGAGTGCTTTAACAAAGTGGATAATAATGAAATCCCTTTAGTTTGCTCACAAGCTTTGTACCAACTTCAGAATTGCTTCTTCAATCTCCATGCTTCATGCTCCATCGGACTTGTTGAAGAAGAGATAATCCTTCCTCTTTTCTCTTTTTTTTTTTTCATTTTGTACTATCCTTGAGATTTTGTCACTTTGCATATCTCTAAGATATTTTTATATAGTTGTTGTTTTAGGGATAAAACAACTTTTATAATCTTATTTATAGTCCATTAGTCAGCTAAGAGAATTTTTGATTCTGAATCACTTTGATATGTTAACTTAAGTCAACTTTAGGCAGAACAACTATTATCATCAAACTATACTCTACCACTACCTTTTCTTATGACTTGTTGAGTGAGAAGAGTAGTCAAACCTCGCCACATTTAGCTTATTGAGTTTGACGGACCCACTTAAGTCTTATACTTGAGCATGTGAACCACTTGTGCTTTCCCAACTTAACAATATCAAAGTTTACAAATTTGAAATCCTCTCACTTGACTTTTAGAACTATTATAAGTATAAAAGATGAATCTTTCAACTATAGAATCATCTTGTGTGCAACTTATTTAAAGATACATTTTCACTATTTAGGATAACTGAAAGTATCTTTACTACCAGGATATTAGAGTAATCAAATGGGGATCTTGGCTCAAAGCATGATGTCTACCCAAATCAGAATATATTCAAGGATCTTATCTTATGGCACGATGTCAACCCATATGAAAATAAAGAAACACCTATCTTGCATGGAGAATTCTAAAACACATTTAAAAGAATTTTAAGATGGAATTATACATCAATATTTGAGTTGATATATTTGCTCTTAAGAACTTAATATATAATATTGATTTCATATATATATAAATCTAAAAATATGCTCCCTATCTTACAGGGAGATTTCTATAGTACCTAAAAATATATTTTTCATGTATAATACTTTTTCAGGTATCGACCTTTAATTGATAGCATTGGTCTTTGACCATTTAGGTTAATGAGTTGGTATGCCCCTCCTTGATACACCTTCTCAATGACAAAAGGGCCTTCCCAATTAGGCTCAAATTTGCCACCAAATTTTTTATTAGGAATAATTGGTCTTCTCAGCACCAAGACCAATTCCCCTTTTTGGAATGTTCGAGGTCACACTATATGATCAAAAACCCTGTACATCTTTGCTCGATAAACTTCTAGATTTTGATTAGCTTGTAATCTAACTTCATCAAGCGAAGTTTCTCCATTCTCAAATGAGCATTTTGATCTTCGATGTTGTATTGGATGGTTCTACTGAGTGATGGTACAACTCAACTTCAAGCGAAGAAGCCTGCCCAAATACTAATGAATAGGGAGTGGCTTTAATGACATCTTATAGGTTTGATACATCCATAATGCCTCTATTTGTTTGGTATGCCATTCTCTTAATTTTAGTGAGGATCTTCTTGAGCGCTTTGACCAATGTCTTGAAAGCTTCTGCCAAATTATTTTCCCTTGGATTATATATTGAAGAATATCGCCAATCAATTTTATGTCGGTTGACGAATTATAAATCTTTGTACTTTTGAAAGCTGTGCCATTATGAGAAATTATTTGGTGCGTCACTCCAAAACTATAGATCACATTATGCATGAAGAAGTAAATCACTCGATCAACAATAACTTTTTTAAATGGGGTAGCTTCAGCCCACTTAGAAAAATAATCAGTCGCCACTAGATGAAGTGACCAGAATGATGATGATCAATTGGTCCAATCACATTTGTGCCCCAACATTCAAATGGACAAGATGCTATTGTTATAGATTTGAGGTTGGATTATATTCTTATGTACTTGATATTCATGGCACCACTTGGCATGATCAATATAGTCTCTCACCATAGATGGCTGTAGCCCACTCTTTTGATTTTACCATCTTGACAGATGTGCACCACAAAGCCTTTCATGAATTTCAGCCATTACTTTTCTAGCTTTGTCTGTACCTAGGCATCGTAGCCCCATTTATTCAAAGGATCTATATATAAAGTGTTATTGACGAAAGCATAACATAACATTCTCTTCTCAATTTGAGCTGCCAATGATTTGTTATTTGGTAATTTACCATCTTTAAAGTAATCGATGAAGGGTTGCCTCCAATTATGTGGCTCCTCTACTATAAAGGCTTCCCATTGCCTTTTTGAAGCAATTTCATACTTAGCTCTTTTTGGTATAACTCCTTGTTGATTTTAGGGAAGATGAGGAGTAACCTGAGTCACTTTCTACTGTGTCAAATTTAATAACCCCTTTACCTATGAGAATTGATACTTTATTGGATTTAGAATGCGTCGAGCAGATATCCCGAACATGACATAATCACATTCATACTTGCCATCTCCTTAGCTAATTTTGCTAAACAATTTGCTTTGCTATTTTCAGATCGAGAGACTCGAGTTAGTGTGGCATTTGATATTTACTTCATAATCTTAAGAATTCTCTTGTGATAGCAAGCTAACTCAAGCTTGTTGATTTTATAGATGCCCATTACTTGATTTATAACAAGCTAAGAATCACCAAAAATATGTAAGTTTTGAATGCCTATAAAAATAACTTCTTCAAGACTTACTACCAATGCTTCATACTCAACTTCATTATTAGTTCTTGGCTCACCAACAATATATGATTGTCTCATTCATCCCTTTGGTGTTATGAAGATGAATTCTGCTCTTGCCCTTAGAAAATTTAGAGGTTGGACTTGTTTGATCGATGAGGCTCCATCAAAGTTTATTTTGAAATTTGTAATTTTTCTTTCATGAATGAGCATAATTTGCTCGTGCAAAATCATTAAGAGAAGAGTCCATAGGATGGGATGTGCAACAAGAAAATCTAGATTTGCCCTTTACCGCTTTCTACAAACATATGTGATATCAAAAAGTAATATCGCCATCTTGCCAAGTGACTGTCAATGGTCTTGTCATCAAGTACTTGATTGATCCTTGATGAGGGTAATTTTGTGAGATAACATATATAATGACTTTTGAGCAAATATCAATGCCAAATAGTGTTTTCTATCGAAGAGTATCTCATTTCTACTCCTATCAATCTCCATAAAGAGCATTCTTTACTTCTTCATTATGTTGTGCCAATAATGCTCAGGGACTCTTCTAATGTAGTTGTTTATAAAATGAGGGCTTCCTGTGAGTAGCTCTAATGATTGGTTGATTTAAGCTGTAGCTTTTAATACTATTGAAGACTTCTTGGCACTCCTTATCCCATTTGAATGGAGCATTCTTTTTCATCAACTTTGAAAATGGTTGACAGCGTCCTGATAGGTTTGATATAAATCATTGGATGAATGTAAGCTATCCTTATAAAGAATGGAGCTGATGCAAACTCTTCGGTGGATGCATCTCCACAATTGCCTTGATTTTAGAGATCGATCTCAATTCCTTATATAATGTACTTGAGAAATTTTTAGAGACACCCCAATGCACATTTTAGAGGATTCATCTTGAGATCATATTTTTTGATTCTCTCAAACAAGCTCAAGTTTTCAAAATGATTTTCACAATTTAAGCTCTTCACTACCAAATCATCAACATAACATTCCACCATCTGGTGAATTAACTCATCAAAAATGTGCATCATAGCTCTTTGGTATGTAGCTTCAGCATTCTTCAAATCAAAAGGCATGACTGTGTAGAACAAGATGCCAATAGGTGTTCTAAATGATGTATGTCTTTCATCTTCGTGTTCCATCTTGACGATTATATCCCGATGATCCATCCATAAAGAAAACATATCATAGATGGATGTATTATCAACCAATAATTCTAATATAGGAAGCAGAAAGTCATCTTTCGGGAAAGCTTTATTAAGATCTCAAGTCGATATAAGAATTTGACCATTTTTCTTCACGGGCACTATATTAGTTATCCAATCACATAACTTTTCTTCGTATGAATTACTACTTCAGCTTTTTAGTTTCAATGATCACCGCTTCTTCAATAATCTCATTCTCCTTAGAGCTTGTTTAATGTGCATTATCTCTGATTGCTAACTTATGAACTACATCAGGGGATAAGCCCGACATTTCAACATATGTCCAGTAAAAGCAATCCAATTCACAAAGTAGCTTTTACTGAACTTTCATCGGGTAGAAGGCGAAGTTGACGGGATCATTCTCCTCATTAGGTTGATTTCTTTGAGTTCATCCATAGTAGCTATTTGTCCACCATCTTTGAGTTCTTCGTGTGCAGGCTTGGCTTCTACTTCTTCATCATTTATAAGAAAAATTTCATAGAGATCATCTTCTTCATCACTATTTGATCTCATTCTATTATATTATAAAAACTTTATTTTGATGAGATTCTGTGGATGAACCCAATACTTTTAGTAAAAACTTATCACTTCTTCATGATGCTTGAGGATTCTTGGCTCCACATCTTGTTAAAGATTTGACCTGTATGTTTAATAATTCCAATATAAATTCCAAGGTTATGCATCATTTTTTGCAATTTTGGTGGATAGTATATTGGTATTCTTGTTGAAACCATCTCATTAGAATCTTCATGTTGAGTAGGCTGATCAAAATTATGAGGCTGAGACTCTTTATATTTGTAAAATACAATTTTTGTTCCGTCACTCTCACTCAACGGCGGCACATAGAATGTTATCAATTTCTCAATATTATGAACCTTCAGTGGAGTGATTTCTTTAAAAGCACTCGAGGGTATAATTTTGAATGAGCCTGACAGCCAAGTGAGCAATCCTTCTTGATGCGACCCTCGAACCCTATTTCATAAGTAGATTCAAAGTCATACTAAATAATCACTTATTCTATATTTTGCCTTTCTTGAAAGCTTATAAGTTCCCCTTAGGTTTGATAGAATATTTTCTTCTTCTTATGTGTCACTTCTCAAATGAGGAATTGATCTTCTTAATTTAGGTGTAGAATCAAGTGCTTTAGGGAGAGTCGACATTACCTTTTTTTCTTCCTTTTTTGCTTTTGCTCTTTCACCTTCTGAAGTTGCTTTTTAGTTTTTGAAGTGAATGCTACCACCTCAAGAGGCTCTGTTGGCTTAGGTTCTTTAGGGATGAAATATTTTGCATCTTCGTAAATCTTTGCTTCATGGATGGAGAATGGTTGTAGGTTGTGAATTCGAACTCTTCTCCATCTTTTATTACTTCACGATGCATAGTTGAGGGGATACCATGTACCATGACTCACCATAGAGAGCTCTAAATGATGTATCAACATTGATTCATGAAACTTGGCTTCTGTATACAAATTTTGAAACTTGAGTGGGAGAATAAAAGAACCTAGGGTTTTCTACCCTTTCTCATTAAAACTTGAACCATCAACTTATCCCTCCCGAGATGTTGGATATTAAGTGATAATCATCTTAATGCTTTTAGACTCATAAGATTGATAGAAGAACTTCAATCAAGATTCGATCAAGATGTCACTCTTGGTAACATATAGAGGATGGTTGTGATCTGCTGTTCCTAATATAAGATCTTCTTAAAAAAATGTGATTATTGGGAGATCTTGAGTTTGCAATGATTTAGTCATAAATTTTTTTTTGGCAAAGTAAGCTTCATAACTCTCTGGATCTTTGAGAGCATGTATCAAAGTTTCTTTGTGATCTTTGACATTAAGAGAGCCTCATACACACTTAATTGTGCATGGATCTTTCTCAGATGTGATAGAGAATATTATAATTTATCTTTTTACTTGATGTAGGCTTTATTTTAGGATTCATGGGAATGATATCTTCGTTGACTTCAATTTATTTTCCTTTGTCTTTATTTGAATTCCCCTTCTTTGATGATGGTGGTAAGACTTTACCACTTCAACCGAACTTGAATCACATTGTCTTGATTCCTTTGAAGAAGTAGTTTCTTCAAATTCACTTTTTATTCCAGAGGATTGACCAAAAAAGTTAAACTCACTTTTCAACTTCATACATTTCATATGTGATCTTGTTGATGAGTCTCACTCTTCTCCATTTGGAAAACATAAATATTCATCTGAACTATTATCCTTTTGTTGAGTCATTAGAAAATTCAGATGTTAACTCCTCAGGCTCTTCTTTCTTTTATGAGAGGAATTTTGATGGGTTGGTCGGGTCTGTCTGACTACCATTGTAATTTTGGAGTAACTAATGCTGAAGAATATCTGATATCACTTAAATGATTCGCCATATCTCTACTAGGCAAAATTCACTATTATCTTCTTCATCCATCTCAACGATATGGAGTTTAGACAAAGTCCAATGGGTGTCTTTTGGTTGGTGATACTCTTAAGTTATTAATAATCTTTTGATTTATTTTCTTCTCTTCTTTTCTTTTTTCTTACTTCTTTGACTTATGTGGCCTATGTTTAGTCGACTACTCCCCGTGCTGTGATGAAGTAGCCTTATCAAAGTTCCTCTGAGAAGCTAAAATGCTTGGTTAAGGCATTTCTTTTAAGTCCAATATAGGTTCAAGTGGTGATTTTCACTTAACACTTGGGACATCTTTTAGCTACTTCAATATTTTCACGGTCATCTTAGAGACTACTGTTTCCCATTCTTCAATCTGAATTGATTTTTCTTTCTTTTTGTCTTTAATGGATGATATGGAAGAGGATGTAATCATTCTTGTAGAATCTCTTTTTGGGTTGACTAGAACACTATCAGATAATATAATTCACCTCGTTGATACTTCTTTTCTAGCCAATCTTTGAAGACATAGCAATCTTCAATAGGATGACTAATCACTTGATGATAGGGACAGTAATTTAGATTGTTGACTTGATTAGCTTCTTCAGGCCTTTTACTTTTTGATAATTATAGAACAGCTTTGACTGTTTGTCAAAATAATTTAGCCACACTGTCCCTTCTAAAATAATATTCTTTGTTCATCTTTTCCTTAAGAGATGACTGTATTCATTCATCATTTCTTGTTGCTTATTTTGGATGCTCTCCACCACCTGGAAAAGTCTGAGGTTTATCATTGCCTCCGAATATTAATTTTATCTATGTATTAGGATGAACAAGCTTCTTTCCTTTATCATCATTGTATATTGGTTATTTTCCTTTATCTACATTATAGATTACTCATTTTTTACCACTTGAGCTATAGGAAGCGGCATGAGTTTCATTTCTTCTTGAGTCTGAAGGCTTATTTTTCTTTGATTTATCTGTATAGATTTTAGACTTAGGGCGATTTAACTTATTAAATTTGGCCACCCTATCAAGCAAGTCCTCGAATGTTATAATTGACACCATACATAAAAATGGTGCCATTTTATCATCCATATTTTCCATTAACAATTAGATCGTATGTTCTTCCTCCAATTATTGTTCACATTTCATGCTAAGGTTACACCAATGTGTTACAAATTTTGTCACTGACTCATATTTTCTTTTTTTTAGCAAGCAATGTGATCATTATTTTCTTGGTTGTACAACCTTTTCACGAACATTATCTCTAGCTAAGGTTATGACCAAATCATTTTGCAATTCTGATTACCACTCAAAAGTAGTTGAGGTCAGGCTGCTGACAAACTGGCGAAAAAGCAATGCATCATTTTCTCCTGTGTTATTAAAAGTAGCCTTTAATTGGGCTAGATGTTGCTTTAGATTACCTTACTCACTAAAAAAATTAAATTTTTGGTACTGAGTAACCTTTTGGGTATGACACTTGATGAAATTTAGTTGGGCAAGGGTGACCCTTACTCACCAATTTTTTAGCCTGTTCTAAAGCTATAACTACCTTTATCTTTTTATTAATTATTATTCCTAGTTGAGCAAGTACTATTCTTGGTGTAACCCCAATCATCGATTGAAAAGCTAACCTGGTTAACCTCATTTCACTTATATAGTACTATAAGCTTGAGGTATCGAAGTGATGGTCATAGAGGTTATATTATTAGTTACCTGTTGATTAGCAGATGAAACAGGTGCTACATTTGATGTGATATTCTTTTCCAACATATTCATAAGGATTTTCGTTTGTGCCATCATGTCATTAATCTTAGTCCCAAGCTATGAAATTTCCTTATCTTTGGCTTTCATTTGATGTTGCATTTTCCTTTGCTCTCTATCTAGCGCCACGACGTCAATCAATATGTGCTCTTCTTCTTCATCTATTTTTTGTTGTTCTCCTCCCTGCCCATCTTCACGGGAAGAACTTGACTATCCTTCTCCTTGTGCGTTTGCAGGGACAGTTGTTACTATAACTGAACGACGATGCTGATTGTAAAATTGTATACCAGGTTGATCATTTCCTGGGTCAACCATATAAATAGCTTCAACTCCCATAACTTTCTTTTCATTTTGATCTTCTTCTTCTTCCACTTCAGCAGAGATTGAAGATCCATCTTCTACTTTCTTTTATGATGACTCTCCTTCGTAAGCATCAAACTCAAGTTCAAGCTCACTTGATTCATGTTGCTGATGATGTTGAGTAGAAAGTTCATCTATGTGTCTCGTCATATAAACAACTTCTACTTCCATAGTCTCTTGTTCATTGTCTTCTTCTTGCACATAAATTTTTGATCGACGCTTCCAATGGATCTCTAGTTCATTATAAGAAGCAAACATTTCTTCAATTAGAATTGATTAGAATTAACTTTCTCTCATGGCGGTGAATCTGATTGATGATGGGATCCCCTAGAGGATTCTCTAGGGTGTTGACCATCATATCTTTTATCAGTGATATTCCTTCTTTTAGGTATCCACTTCTGATGAATTATTTTTGAGGTGGATTTCTGAATATGTGCATCAGATGTGTCCCCTCTTTCTTTCTTGAAAATTTTATCATGGGGTCTTGGCCTCCATATTTGCTTACCCTTTCCCCGGGACCTTTGAGTGATTCTTAGACCGTTGTGTCACGCCTCGATGCTCACTATATGAAGCATACTTAGCTTGATGACTTGTTATCATAAGGGATGATAACCTTCTTGGTGGAATCTCAGTATCTTCGATCATCAGAGGCCTCTAAAATTTTCTTTTCATTAAGCCTCTTTCCTTAGCTACTTTAAGCATATTGTGTATTCTAGCGGATAATATTTCAGGTTGTCTGCTCTACGGCGATCGAGCTTGATGATGTTGAGTCTAGAAAGACTGCTCCATATCACCAATAGAGCTATTCCTTTTTACTCATTTTAGATTATCAAAGTTGTTACGGGTAGGAATACTTTCTTATGGTGGCAGTATTGCTTGTTCACTGGGTTGTTTAAATGGGATCTGCTAAGCCCTTAGCTCAGCATTTCTTCTTCTTTTTTTGCCTTTGTTTTGCTTCGATGAGGAAGCCTCAAAATCATGCTTTTAGGTACAAATGTTTGAGAAGTTGTACCAAGGCATTAGAGATATAGTATGCTCAATGACAGTTCTCTTCATCACGAGGGCTTCAGATTGACCCAGTCTTTCAAAAACTAAAGTTTTATGTTGAGAGAACTCCTTAACAGCGATTGGTTGCTAAATTTGAGCATGACTAGAAGCGAAGAATTGAGGCCTTCCGGCATGACCTCAGATGAGTGCACCACTGGTGGATACTTCAGCAGTTGCAGCTATAATAGCTGGAAAATCCATGTTACCAAATTGAATGCTAGCTCCAACATCTCCTATGTTGATGACGATGTTAGCTATGCAGATATTTGCACCACACCCTATCAACAAAGGAAAGGAGTGCTCAGTAGATCCATTCTGCAAAAGTGAAAGATGGGGATTAGTAAATAATTATTATTTCACCCCATACTTTCAAAATGTAGAGGTACTATAGAACAAAATTAAAGGGTAATAAAAATATACTCTATAGAATAAATCATTCGACATAGAGTCTGATATATTAGTAATTTGAATTAATTACACATTTAAATCACCATTTTTTTAAAATTTTTAAATATTCTATTGCTACTATAGCATGTATATGATTAGCTAAAGAGGGAAAGAGAAACATATCCCCAAAGGGAAGCTAAAAATCCAAAAATTGCCATGGTCTCCGATGAAAGGAGTTTGATTTATGCGTCGATAAAATTTTCAGAAGACAGATGAAATAGTAGATAAGACACTACCTAGATATTTCTCCATCATTTTGTGAGGACTTTAGATATGGTTCCAAGTTTTCTATAGGTGCAAACACCTAGTTAATTACCCTTAATCTGAGAGAGAACTTTATTAAGGCTAGTGTTAGATTAAATGTAGTGTATAGTAGTAGTATGAGTTTAAAATTTGGGGTTTAGAATTTATGAAATTCACCATTATTTAACTTAAAGCATATGGATGGAATGGCGTGCTCGATCTAGATCTTATGGTTTCCATCCGATCAAGTCCCTAGTCTACTTAGTCGAGGAGGTAGTAGACCCAACGACCAAGGATCCTTGTCGACCATGCATCCCAAGTAATCCTTATAGACGGGTGGTGTTTGTTCAAGGAGAGTCTACCTTAATAAGAGCTTTATGCCTATCAAATATACCTATGATTCATAACTCAAAGTACGTGAACATATGGGCTTACCACCGTAATATAATGGTGCCATTTGATGACAACCACCCGATCAGAGGACTCTAGTCATAACCGCATCATAAGTAGAGCCTACAGGCCAAACCATGCAGTGAGGACATGGACGCCACTGGCATGAGATTATTTGAGTTTGAATATATTTATTTGACGATTCTTTTTATGAGCTAGAGTTTTCTTAATCTATCATCCCCAAAAAATGATGGAGAATGGGTGGATGAATTGTTTGCTTTAAGCATTTAAATAATGAATTTTATTTAGTTTTGATTTTTACTTAGTTGAAATTTAGTTTTATGATGAATTATTTTAGATCCCAAATATCTTTTGATGATAATATCCCCTCCGATTGAGATTTTCAATCAACGCGATCATCATCGGGGTATATAAGTATGCTTAATTATTTAGTTTATTATTTCATATTCTGTCGACTCTATTAATTTAATAATAGAGGATCAGATCTAGATTTATATTTCAAGTATTTTAAATTTGAGAATATTGAATATAATATCATAAATATTTTGATAATAGTTACCTCTCTTTGATATCTTCAATCAATATCAAGGGGACCTTGTCAACTCTACTTATTTGCTAGAGGATCTACATGATATGTAAAAAATTCTTTAGGAGATTAATATCATAATAGACCTTGTCAACTCTATTATAAATATAGAAGATTGCGTCTTATAATATATTGAAATTTAAGTTCATCTAGAAGTTGATCACTAAGTAGACCCTGCCAATACTATTTCACACATAGAGGATTAAGCCTACTATGATCATATTCTATGGAGTTGAACATTTATCTCTTTCATTGATTTGAATTAGCATATGGAGCCATTTATTGGCTTACATGCATATAGTCATAAAGGATTCAATCAATTTCATCATTCTTTTTTTTTTTAGACCCGTGCAACATCCTCGGATAGAAAGTTTAAGTGCTTGGTATGAGTGTCAGGTCCCATGTGGGTGTTTAGTAATTTAGGTAATTTTATTTATAAATTATGAGATTAATTTCATATTTATTTAATCTCAACTTAGCTCACCTTTTCTTATACAATAAAATTTGTACTTTAAATCTCTATGTTCAACACATGTGTATCTCATTTATAAAATTTGCCTTCTGTCTGCTTGTACGAAGAATTACAGATTCGATGGCATTTAATACATTTTAGACTTAGATTACAATTTGGAATAATATATCATGATTCCTATTTGCTTCTTTAGTAGTTGAGCTTGAGAGATTCATATCTATTTCTTATGCTTATTAATAAGCCTTCAAATTTATCACATACTTCTAATGAATTCTTTGACTTCTCTCAACTAGATTGAAATGAATTGTGAGAAAGTCTATTATTCAGTAGAGGACTTGTTGCACTTAATAATGAGTCATTGAGGCTATTCTAAGCATCTGTATAGTTCAGTTATGGATTCAACTAGGTTTATTCCAATTCAATCGATATATAAAATGGTTCAACCATTTATTAGGAAGCAACACTTATGATTTGTGCTCATTGTTGAACCACTTAATCAACCTCTTTAATTTGTGATTGCACATTTAAGCTTCTTATAAACTTCAGATAGCTAAACTATGTACTCATATAAAATCTTTTTATTTATCTCAAAGTGAATGATAAAGTAATCACAATGATCAGTGATGACTCCCTTTTATGCTTGTTAACAAGCCCTTTAAATTCATTTCAAGCCTCCCACTAAACTTTTCGCCCTCAATCATTTGAAATGAGTCATGGTAGAGTTTAGTATTCATTAGGATGACTTATTTATATCCAATGGTGAGTTATTTGGCTTAATATAAGTCCTCTATAAGTCTCACTTGAACCACATTTGTATGCTTATAAGTTATGTTTTAATCCCACTACAATTCTTCAATGATTCACTAGGATTCTCCTTTTGCATTATTTTAAGAAAAATATTATGAGATTCATTTCATGCATATCAAAGAAATTCAAGTTTATTTCAAGTTTTATAGGTTCACTTGAGTTTGATCCCTTTTTTCTTATTTTAAATATGATCAATTTTATCTGTAATCAAGTCTCTTTCAAGTTCATTTCAAGTTCATTTATATTTAATTTTCAATTAATTTATTTAGGAATTTATAATTTATATTTAGCTTAATGTTAAATCATTTTTTTTTGTTAAGTCTAAAAAATTTGACAAAATTTTGATAGTATTTTGGCATAGGGGCTGGATCGAACAATTATTTGGGCCTACCTGTCACGCCTTGATGAGTGTGACAATCGGTGTTTTGAAATAGCTTGACCAATTTTCATCTTGTCACGCCCTGATGAGCATGACGAGGTCTTCAAACCTGAATAAGAAACAAATACACACACACACACACACACACACACAAACACACACACACACAAATATATATATATATATATATACAATCTCCACCCACATGTTTACATATCCACAATCAACAACAATAATAAATTTGCAAGCCAATATAACTGATTAGTGACTTAAAAGCGATGGTACTTAAGGCTGATTTTTTTGTGTCCTAATGAAATTTCGTGAAATGTCAGATGAACGATCGAGTCATAATGATGTCGAATTGAGTAAACTTGGTATCGTTGGATTGAACAAAATTTTCTCTTAAAATTTACACAGTGGCCCAAATACGAGCAAAAATTATCGCACCGAATAAAACTTTGAGCCAACTTGGTTTAACATCGCCACAGTAATTTCAACTAATATAAAAGTTGCAGAAAATTTCATTACAATTCCAACGATAGTTTGTTTCTATTCCTATTTCATGATTCATACACGCACAAAATACGCATATCAAAATTTTTTGCTCAGCTTTTGCGCATTCAAAAATGTTGTCTATCAGGCCACAATCATAAATTTTGACCAATATGAAAATTGTAGAAAATTTTGTCACGATTCTAATGATACCAAATTCTCTCAATTCTGACATCGTATGACACAAATACGATAAAACGAAATTTTAAAAAATAAAAATAAAAAAAAGGTTGTCTTGCGAATCTTCATGGATGCCATGTTACGTAAGTTGTCCGTTCAATGGGGAGACTTGGCTTTATTTTGTTAAAAAAAAAATTTTGGTGCTAAATTAAGATTAAGGATTAAGCTAATTTAAAATTTTATCTAATTTTGTGATTCAACACTCAATAATATAAAAAAAAATTGTAAGTGTAGTTACTTTATCTAATAGTTTAGGACAACTACAATTGAGTTTGATTTAACAAAGTTGTTTTATAAGTTAAAATCTGATTCTATATCATTCAAAATGGCTTTTTGTGGGAAAATTTATTTAAGAGAGGAAACCCATGAACTTTAAAATTAGTCTTTATTCTAGTGATCTAATATGACATCGATATTATATACTTTGTTGAAAGATAAACATATTTTTTTGTAATTTATTCAAAGACTAAAATAAAAATGACATTCTTATTATTATATCTAAATATGATAATACGAATGATATACTATCTCGAGAGATGAAAATATCATTATATTATGAATTAAGATATAATAATAAGAATGATTTTCAAAGTTTTTTTTTGGTGGGTCTTCATAAATTTTTTTACCTTAAATTTTGTTTTTAATTTCATGTTATGTTTAGAGATAAGCTCCTATAATTTATTACTTCTTAAGAGCGCGAACTTTTAATAACACTCTTGATTAAAATAGTGGTGAAAATTTTATGATTTTTTCAAAGTTTATATTCAAGGATTTGATATTTTGGAAGTTCGAAAGTGATAAGCTCAAATTTAGGAACAATTATTTTTTTAGAAAATCAAAGGAATATAAGGAGCTATTGACCTCATTTTTAGATGAGGTTTACATCATTCTAATCTTAGTAATTAGGACCTTTAATCTTAGATTAGGAACTTCCTGTTGACCTCAATTTTGGATGAGATTAACATCATCTCCAATCCTAATAATTAGGACACCTAATCTTAGAAAATCCTAATTAGGCACTTAGGACTCTATACTTAGTGATCTAGTGAATCCTCCTAGGATCTGAACTAACCCAATTGAGTTAGGCAAACCCAAAGTACATCCAAATTTGATAAAATTCAACAAACAAATACATCTTAATTGAAATATAAATCCAATTGAGCTTAGATCAAGATAATTAAGGTGATTAACTGAATTAATCTATCTAAGCCCAAAATTATTTAAACCCAAAGAAATTCAAATAAAATCAAAATAAATTGAAGTCAAATCAAATAAGAAGTATGAAGTCAATGCATGAACATAAATTAACCTAAAAATAAACCTAAATGAGGTTCAAAATGATCAATCAAGTCACTTGACCTAAGGTTGACTTATCTAGGGCTCACTAAATCAAAGGTCAATTCACTAAATTTTGGCCAAATTAAATCAATCTAAAGACTTATAATCATTAAATGAGCATGTTTAAACATTAATCTAATGAAATTTAAATTGAATAAGGTCTCAAATGGGTTAATTAGATCACTTGATCCAAATAAACTCAAATGGACCTTATTTAACTTAAATTCAATTTAAATTAAAATTAATTCAAATTAAATATCAAAAACATTTAAAAATCATAATGAAACATAATTTACTTAATCATTGGGTTTAATTTGACCAATTAGGTCATTTAACCCAAAGTGAACCCATTTTTAACCAAATAATCCTAATTTGGGTCAATTGGGTCAAAATTAAAATCAACTTCAAACAAAATGAAATTGATTGCTCCAAATCATCCCACACATGTGATTAAATATGATTAAAGTCTAAACATATCTTAATTGAGTTAAATTAGTCATTTGACTCAAATAAACTTAGCTTTACCCATTTAAGTTAAAATGGGTTAAGTTGAGACAAAATCAAAATCAATCCAAAATCCAATGAAATTAATCAACTAAAAACTTCATAAATAGCTAAACAAATACAATTGAACCTAAATTTAAATCCATCGATCAAACGAATTGATCAAATTCAATCTAAAAATAGAAGATAGCCATATGGATCAAACTTAAGCCTAACTCAAATATATTTGAGTTTGACTCATGGTTCATTTTAGTTTTATTTGGGCAGTGAATCATCAATACAAAAAGGTTAATAGCAAACATCTAATGCTAATTAATCAAAATTAATCCAATCTAAATCAAGCTAAGTTCAAATGGATCAAACCTAGACATTTAAACTCAAACTAATTACACTTGAATTCATTTAGACTCAACCTAGGATGAACTCAAAGTAGATGCCAACCAAAGTTAGAGGTCTAAGGAGGTCCCAATCAGTTTAAGAAGAGAGAGGAATATGCCAAGGAAGGAAGAAGCCCAAACCGAGCCAACCTCCTCCCAATCCCTCCAAGTTTCACCCATGTGTGCCTTAGCCTTGCTAAGAGATTTGAATGCCTATTTGGACCTTCTCATTGCACCATCATGGAATGCAAATTTCCATGGTCAGTGATCTCCCTCTCAAGCCAATGAGGAATCTCTCGACCAACCTTAAAAACTCAAAGAGAGGTCAAATTCCAAGCTTTGGTCGATTCCAACATGTTCCTTGAGTGAAATAAGGCTTGAGCATACCTTCCCCCTCCTCCCAAGCTCTTATGATCATTCCCAACCAAAAACTCCAACGACCGGCGGTGGATGTTCGCCTCCACATCCATGGAGACAAAAGCGATTCTTTCTCCAAAAGCTTTGTTCAACATCCTTGAGCAATTCGAAACCCAAACCACCACCTAGACCCAATGCCTATGACGTATGGATGAAATTGACCTCCTTTAATTTTAAGTTGGTCCTTTGTGAAATAAAGTTAGTTTTAGGATTGATCAAACCATATAGATCTCCTTAAAACTTCTCCTTGATCGTTTCACAATCAAAATCCTATAATTTCACTATGTGGATCACTAATGATTAGCCATGAAAATCTAATGATGCTCAATCACTGCCATGAAAGAAAGAGACATAATCATAGCCATCAATTCCTTCTATTTAGAACGAACGGTTATGATTTAGTCGGATCAGTTGATTAAACTCCTTAAGGTAACCACATGTTGATTCTAATGATCGTACGGTCTTGATAAAACAATGTCCCCACTGCCAAATTAATGCGAAATCTACATATATCCCATGCGCCCAATGGTGCCATGTAAAAGCTTGACGTTGACATGGCAACTAGTTTAAAGAGAAAATCTAGTTTTTTTTTATTTAAAAATGCAAAAAATTACTAAAATTCATAGAAAATAAAATACTCATAAACAAAAAATACAAATAAGGACTCTATGGATTCATCTCGAGATGATCCATTAAATCTAAAATCCCTAATTTTTATTGAATAATTTTAAGTTAATTTAAATTTAATTAAAATAAATTAAACCTTAATTAAGCCAAAATTATTAATCTAATAAACCTAAGACTTTGGGAAAGTCAAATTGAGGTTGAAATACACTTTAGATAAAATTCTTAGGATTTATTAGTGATTAAAATATTATATGAAAAAAAAAAAATCTCCAACCCTTAATTTAATGAAATAAAATAATACAAAATTAAGAAAAGAAAATTAAAAGAATGGAATTACTTTAAAACATCATAATACAATTAGTGTATTAAACCTTGAAATCAATTAATCTTTAGAAAGACCTAATTAGGTAATTAAGAATTAATTAATTCATTTAATTGATTTGATCATTAAAAAATCATAGTAAATCAACAAAGAATCCAAAATTTTAAAATAAACTCTCTATGGATTCATCTTCTAGAGATAAATTTAAGATAAATTAAAACCCCTAAGGAATCCTAATAATTTAATCTTTATTTAGGTTTTAATAAAATCATTAAAACCTTAATTAGTCTCAACATATATATTTGATCATGATGAAACTTTAGAAAAATGAAATTCGCAAGAAACCTCACTTGCCAAAAAAAAAAAAATCAAAGAAAAATGACTTCCAGATTACGTTATCAAGTCCTAGGTTAATTTAAATTAAATAATAAATTAAAAAAATTAATGGAATCAAGTCTAAACATTTTAAACAACATCAAAGGACTTTAGAAAATTTCCTATGAAGTTGAGAAATTTAATTAATCACATATTTAGAGTTTAAAGGAGAGTTAAAAGAAACCTAATTAATTAAGCCTTAAATTATTAAATTGATAAACTCATGATAATCTGAATAATCAATTAGAAAATAAGGCTAATTTATGAATTCAAATTGTAATAAAATCTATTAACATTGAAATCATTTTAAATCTACTTAATATCAAATGAATGATGATAATTACAATTAAATATAAATGATTAATTAATCATCTAACTTAAATAACTCGAAAGTTTAAGATAGATTAGGTTGTGACATAAATAGTTCATCTCTTTAAGTTTCTTAGATTATAATCAATAATTAACTATTAATAAACAAAACTTCATTATAAGAAATTTAATTAAATAATGAACCCTTAAACATAATATATCACTTTAAACCAAAATGAATTAAATAACAAAATGAATAAATATCCTAAATCATGAAATCTAAATAAACTATTTGAATAATGAAATTAATGCCTTTAAAAAAACCTAAATTGAAAATTAATCAAACAAGTTAAAATAGTTTATATCATTTAAGATAATAAACACTAATATTATTTAAATAAAATAACTAAATAAGGCTAATTAAATCAAAATCAAATGAATTAAACTAAAATATGTGAAATTAAATAATCATTTTTTTATCTTGAACCTTAATCAAACCAAACAATATAAAATTGAATGTAAACCTAAATTATGAAATCACATCCAGTAATACTCATTTTAAACAACCAATATGAAATCTAAATAAATTAAGTTACTTAAAATCCAATTAAAAGATTAAATTAAAATAAACAATTAACAAGATGATCAAACTTTTAATTGAGATTTAGAAGACTATTTTAAATTTTAATTAAAAGATATAAATTAATTAAGTTAAATCTATTATTCAAATCAAATAAAATTTCAATGAATGAAGAATAAAAAAAATCTTTAAATTTTAACAACCTTTAAGGAATAACATAAACTTGAGCTTTAAAAAGATGAGTTAGACATTAATCAAAATTCAACTTAAATATATCATTCAAAGAATTTTAAAAGGAGCTTAATTAAGATACTTAGATTCTTAGTTTGATTCTTAGAGTGTATTTTTTATCTTAAGATAAAAACTCCATTCTACGAGGATTAGGATGTTGAATGGAATGGGTTTTGCCTAAAGCAGAATTTATTTTATTCTTCATTTTTTTAAAACTTAAATTTAACCTTAATACAAAAATAAATCCCAAATTGAAATGAAGCTTAAAATTAATTAAATCATTTGAATTAAAACCATCCAAGGGTAAAATTGAATAAACCCAAACTCAAAAACTTAAACTTATAAGGCCTAGTGCAATCATACAACACAAGCCTATCTTTCACACAGTACATTGTTAGATCACCAACCTTAGATTTAGATTAGACCAATGATTTATGATATTCTATGATGTGAAATTATAGTTTTTTATTTAATTTATGGTGTAATATTTTAGACTAGATGGCTAGGAATTGTTTGCTCACTTGTCTGGATGTTAGGATGTTCTTTTTAGGCTAACACTATTTTTTGCGGAGGGTTGTGCTTAAAGGGATTATCAAAATAAAAATAAAAATAAATGCTATTTACTTGTAGGTGTCTTAAAGTAAGCATAGCCCAATAAGAAAAATGAGCTTGGCTAACACTAGTACTATGCTCGTATGTTTGGAATATAAATTGCTAGTGTGCTATATGTATTTCCTGACATCTATTTTGCAAGGATTAAGAATTTATTTTTGAATTTTAAAATGTAATTTGAACATAGAATTACCTTAGGATTTATGGGATCTAGAAATAGCAGAAGCTGACTTTACCAGCCGGTGGTCCCATGTGAAGCTCGTGGAGGTACCTAAAGAATGTGATGATCATGGATGAAGACCCCAAAGATTGAGACTTTTAGTTCTAGACTGGGTTGTATAAGGGCAGAGCTTGGCCATCCATTTTTTCATTTCTTTCAGGATGTACAATGGTACCCAGATGCACTGGTATATTGTATTAATTTAATTTATCTTAATTTATTTTGGGGGTACGTAATAGAACTGTTTGCTTTACTAGGTTTCTTTCTATGATGTGCTTTATGATGAAAAGCCTGGAAGCATTAGGCTCTTAGAAAAACTAAATTTTCTACCAATTAAAATTAAATAGTTCAAACATAAAATAAAAATTCATAACCTAATTATAAATAAAGTCCAGGCATAACTTAAAAGTAACTATAAATAATTAGATTTTGTGAACCATGTGGCCATAGTATTCATCATTCTTGAATTCATCCATTACACATAAGGGGATATTTAACCCATGAGGATGACCACCCTTTTGGGAAATATTTGGCTCATAACTATTTTATAATTGCATCTCATTATAGGCATGAAATTGCATACCTAAGCCTTAAAATAAAATTGTGAGTCAAAATACATAAAACATGAAAATTATTGCATTAGTTAGGTTCATAACATGCCAGTCATAATCCTAGGGTTTAAGAAGTGAGTTTAGGTTCTTAGTTTTTTTTTTCTAAATACAATAGCCCAACATCTTGCATATAATAGATCAAAATCATGAATTTAAAATCACTTAGGCAATAGTCAACCCTTCTAAAAGTCCAAGAGTTAAGGATATGTTCATTTTCTTAAGTGAGAAAGAAAACTAATAATTCTTTGGAATTGCATTAGGTTAGGCTTTTAACTTATGTTAGATGTATTTTAGACATAATTTCTTAAGCATCTATTGAAATAAGTCTTCAACCACTAGGCATTTCTATAGACTTGTGTTGATTCTAAGTCCTAAACTATAAAGCTCAACGGTAGGATAGTCAAAATGCTTATTAGACATCTTAATATCTATAGGCATTTCGTACTTATTCCGATTAGCTTCCAAAAATAACTCTTCCTCCTTGGAGCACCCCCCTTTTGTATTTTGAATTACAATCCATGCTTTAAAATCCATAAAGATAAATGTTATTTTCTTTAATCGAGAGTATTTTTAAGAGGAATTTCTTTCCTTCTGAGATGTAATTAACTATAATGGCTTGCTTTTATAGGAACCTATAAACTCTATAATAAATAATTCTCTCAAAAAATCTCTCTAATATTGCAGGCCTATTAACTCTAGGAGTCCTTATTAAGTAATTGAATCCATTATATAATGATTTATTTGTCCATCAATGATGTATTTTATTAACTCAATAAGTATACCAAAATCTATGTGGTGTCATAAAGTTTCTCCACACTTTGTAATTTAGCACTTAGGACACTACACTTAGTGACTAGGTGAATAAATCAAACTCAAATAGTAAATCAAATCAAATATTAAATTTAAAATTAAAACCAAATATGAAATTAAAATCAAGCTCAACACTCTAAAGTGAAAGCTTAGGTCATTCTAGTAAATCTTTATAGGACTTGATGTAACCTAATTGGATTAGGTGAACCCAATCAAATCCAATAAGTTCAATAAAAATCTAAATTTAATTGAGCCTAGATTGAAGTAAATTAGGTGATTGATCCAATTGACCCATTTAAGCTCAAAATCTCCAAACTCTAAAAAAGAAAATCAAATATGATCAAAATGAATAAAAAAAAGTATAGAATCAAAACATAAATATAAACAAACTCAAAACTAATTTCAAATGGGACACAAAGTGGCCATTTAGGTCATTTGACTTAAGTTGACCTATATAAGTTCCAATAATCAAAAGTCAACCTATCAAATTCAACCAAATTGAGTCATTATAAATGCTCAAAATCATCAAATAAATATGTTTAAACATCAATCTAAATAAATATAATTCCACAAATGGGTTAATTAGGCCATTTGATCTAAATAGATCCAAATGGACCATATTGAATATAAATCTAAATTAAATCAAAACTAATTGAAATTAAGCATCGAACATCACATGGAAATCATAATTAAACAAAATTCAACTAGTCATAATTAACAAATTTGTTCATTTGATCTAAGTGAAATCATCTTAACCCATTAAGCCAAATTTGGGTTGAAGTGGGTCTAAACCAAAACCTAACTTCAAATCAATTAAAACTAATTATTCAAAATAATATCAAAGACTTAATTAAACATGATTGAAACCCAAACACATTTTAATTATGTCAAATTGGCCATTTGGATTAATTAAACCCAACTTAATCTAAGATGAGTTAATTTGGATTCAAATCAAAATATAACCCAAACCCAATGAAATTAAATTCTAAAAATTATCACAAATTGTCATTTGAACATAACTAAACATAAATATAAATCCTAAAATATCCAAAGAGGCTAGGAGTCCCAACATTATATATTTGGATCAAATGAATCAAGCTAGGCTAAGCCACATCAAACCCAAATAAACTTTGGATCAATTGGCCTCTAAATATTTCAATGGAAATTATACACAATTACAACCTAACTCTAAATCCAACCAATTAAGTAGAATAAAATTGTCCTAGCTCAAACCACTCAAATCAATTTGAATCCAAATGGAATCAAACCAAGTTCACTCACAAATCTAACCCAAATGAATTCAATCTAACTTAAAGGTCACCTCTTACATAATTAAGACTGGTCATGCTTCAATCCAAATGAGGTGAAAATGACCCTAAGTCATAGAGCTAGGGATGACGTGGAGTAATGGGAAAATGAAATGTAATATCAATGTAAACAAGTCAAAACACATCCTCCCTTTTTCCATGCCTTCTCCACTCATCACTTAACCAATTTGGACTTATTCTAATCAACTAACCACCTATTAGAGGAAGGGGACAAGCTCCCCAATCACTTGGCTAGCCACCATTAATCCTCCCTATAGAATAGTTCATGACTAAGAGAAGAAAAGGAGAGAGAGAAGGGTCTATCTCTTTAATCTAAGCTCTCCAACATATTCCTGGGGTAGAGAGGGGGTGAAAGGACCTTCCTTAGATTTCCCTGTCGCCAGCAAGCTAGAGATTGGCTATAGCCAACAACCAAATTTGGAAATGAGGGAGGAGTGATCCTCCTTCACAATTGACCCCAACCTACACGTTCCATGGGTGAGGGAAAACTCTAACAAACCTTCACTGGAGTTATTCAACACTGCTAAGTTGGAAAATGACCAAGGCTAATGGTAAGAGGTGGTGCTATGGTGTCCATGGAAATTGATAGGGAGGAAACACAATTCGACCTTACTGGCTCATCTAAGGAAGTGTTTTGAATTGAAAAGTTGCTAGGCGTTCTCGATGAGGTATGTCTTCAATGCCACAACCTCTTCCATGTTTTGGTCCTTTATGAAATGAACTTGATCTCCACTGGGATCAAGCCATATAGATCTCTTGCAAATCCATTATGTTCTGATCTGCAATGAAAATCACACACTCTCACCGCCTTGATCACTGGAAATCCACTTTAAAAGTGGATGGCTCTTGGTTCCCTAGTAGAAAGTCAAGGATGAATCACAACCATCCATTCCTTTTATTTGGAATAGACGACCATGATCTAGAAGCATGATTTGATTTAAAACCCCTAAGAATTCATAGCTCAATCTTAGGTCGTTTGATCTTTAATGGACGATCTCGATCTAAAGGGCGTCCCTGTCACCATCTTACGTTGGATCTTGCATAGCCCAATCACAATTAGTCACAGTGATGCCCAATTAGTGGTAATCAGTTGATTGTGTTAAGTAGGAAATTAGGATTTCTCTAATTTAAAAATGCTAAAAAATACAAAAATTCAAAACACATAAAAAAATAAATTACTCAATTAAAAAAAATACAAATAAGGCTATATGTATTCATCTCGGTGAAAGGAATTCATTAAACCTAAAATCTCTAATTTTTTTGATTTTTTGGGTTAATTTGAGTTTAACTAAAATAATCAAACTTAAATTAAACCTAAAATAATAATCTAACAAACTTTAAACTTTGGGGAATCAAAATTAAAGTAAAAAAAACACTTTAGATAAAAATTTAGAGATATATTGGTGAAGAAAATGAAGGATATGAATTTTCCAATCAATAAGCCTTAATTTAAGGAAATAAATTAATATAAATCTGATAAAATCAAAGAAAAAAATATATGAAATCTGTTTAAATCATCATAATGAATATTAATGGATCTAAAAACACTATTAAAACTTTCAAAAAGTTGATAAACACCAAAATGGACTAATTAAAAATTAATTTTAATCAATTCAATTAATTAAGTTGAACTTTAAAATATATAATAAAATGTATACAAATCCAAAGATTCTAAAGAAAACTTCTCTAGATTCATCTTTATAGAGGAATCAAAGAAAATTAAAAGCACAAATTAGTTTCTAATATTTTGGGTCAAATTTGAGTTTTATTAAAAGAAACTAAAACCTTAATTAGTCCTAAAATGCATCTATAATCAAGATGAAATTTTAAGAGTATAAAATTGATTAAAAAAACTCCACTTATCATAAAAATTTCAAAGCAAAATGACTTCTTGATCAAAAGTTATTAAAATTTTAAATTCTAGATCAATTTAACTTAAGTAATAAATAAGAAAATTATAGAAATTATAAAAATTAATAAAACCAATTCAAAACACATTCATTAACATCAGTAGACTCAAGAAAAATTCCTTAGCCCTCTGAGGTTAATAAACTTTAAAATCACATGTTATGGCTTGGTAAATAATCAAAGAAATGAGATTTGTTAATAACTAAATTGATAAATTCATAAGAAAATTTATAATTGGCTAAAAGTATGGTCAATAAATCCATGAATTTACATTCAAATAAGAATCTATTAAAATTTGAAGTCATCCCAAATTCACTTAATACTAAATGACCAAATTGAGTTGTAATTGAAAATGAATAGAATATCCATAAACATTTAAGTAACCTAAAAGCCTAGAATAGCTTAGCTTAGATTTAGTACCCTAGTTAATGGATAAAGTGATACCCTAGTTAATGGATAAATATTAAAATATAGCAAATTAAATAATCATCAAGTGATACCATATTAAATTAAAACATAAAACTTAGACTTATAATTCTATATGGTGTAGAATGTTGTCAAGCAAAGCTTAAAATTAAGTGTTATAGAGATGAAAATGTTCAGGTGGATGAGTGGCTCTACACTTAGAGATAAAATACAAAATGAATATGTACATGAAAGGTAGGAGTAGCTTAGTAAGATAAGATTAGAGAGTTGTCTCAGATGATTTAGACACATAAAAGTTATCTAACGATTCAATTAGGAGAGTAGATGTGGCCTATGTTAAGAAAGGCAAAGGTAGAATTAAAAAGATTTGATTATGAAGTATAAAAAATAAGTTTTTTTTATTAGAATAAAATAAGAATATGGTATTTAATAAGATATAATGAAAAAATGATTTATGTAATTGATCAAAATACTTATAGAGCAGTTTGAGTAATTCTTCTTAAAATGACATAATCGATATGCATAAAATACTTATGATATTTATCTTGAAAATAATCATAAAATCATTTAGTTTAGCTATGATATGCAAAATTTTAAAAGCCAAAAGGCTCTATAGAACTAATCAATGAAGTTGCAAAATAAGTTATGATGATCTTGTAATAGTTAAGCTATGATATATTAAGTTTGAAGAGGCTTGCTATATTTTAATATTTATCCATTAACTAGGGTTTCACTTGATCTCCTCTATTAGCACCACTCAATACAATGTTAACCTAGAATAGCCTAGAATAACTTAGCTTAGATTTAGTAAATTAATCAACATAAAACTTAGACAAATTAAAAAAATCAATTAAACTAAAATAAAAGATCAATTAAATTTAATTAAATAATCATCAAACTAAAATAGGCAACATATAAACCAAATAACTAAATTTAATAAGCTAAATAATCAAACTCATAATTAGAATTTAAATAAAAGATCACTTTAAACTTTAATCAAATTACAAGTTAATTAAATTAAAACATATTAACTAATTGAAATTAAACCTAAATGAAAATATAAGATCATTAAATTTAAATAATATCTAAAATTATTTAATCAACATACCACATAAAATTTAATAAAATCTATAAAATGAAACCTAAAGAAAGGAATTGAACATTAAATTAAAGAAAATAATTAAATATTAATTGATTAAATTTTAATTAAAATTAAACAACCCAATAAATCCAAAATGTAATATCAACAATTAGAACACATGAAATTATATAACCTCAATAAACTTGATCTTTGAAATTTTAATTAAATCAAATAATTATCAATCAAATTAAACTTAGTTCAACTAAATCATTTAAACAAATCAAAAGGGTTAATTAAGATACATAGACTCTTAGTTTGACCCCTAGAGTGGATTTTCATCATAGGATGGAGGTTCTATTCTAATTCTACCTTGCAAAACTTTTTTTTTTTTGTATTCAAAACCTAAATTCAACTTTAACACAAGCCTTAAATTGAAATAAAGTTTAAAATCAACTAAATTATTAAAATTGAAGCCATCAAATGGTTAACTTAAACAAACATTGAATTCAAATTAAAAATTAAACCCTAAAAAGGCCTAGTGTAGTCATATCACACATGCCCCTCTTTTCATACACTAGATTATTAGGCCATAGACCGAAGACTTAGGTTAGGCTTATAATCTATGATGATGTTTGATTTAAGGTGATGCTTTTATTATTTTATAGTGTACTATATTAGACTAGATGACTAGGAATTATTTGCTCGCCAGTTTGGATATTAGGGCGTTCTTTATAGGCTAACACTATTTTCTACAGGGGGTTGTGCTTAAAAGAATTACTGTAATAAAATATAATAAATCCTATTTACTAGTAGGTACTGCTTAAGTCCCTAAGCATATCCCAACAAGATAGGGGGGTTTGGTAACAAATGGTATGGGCATTATAACTGTGTGTGTTTTTTTTTGTTTTTAGGTTTGTGATTTTATTTTAAAATTTTAAATGTAATTTGAACCTAAAATTAGATTATGATCTATGGGATTTAGGATTTGGAGCTAACTGTTCCCATTAGTTTGTCCCCTAT
This sequence comes from Cymbidium sinense, assembly GCA_021442155.1. Taxonomy (NCBI): domain Eukaryota; kingdom Viridiplantae; phylum Streptophyta; class Magnoliopsida; order Asparagales; family Orchidaceae; genus Cymbidium; species Cymbidium sinense. The sequence continues at coordinate 88,177,047 of CM038224.1, forward strand.
GGAGCCTGAGGAGGTCCCTAAAGAAGACGACAATCCTAAATGACAATCATATAGATTAAACATTAGTTCTAGGTTGGGCTGTATAATGACAAAGCTCGATTGTTAACTTTTTTCTTTTTTGGAGTGTACAGTGGTACCAGACTGCACTAGCCTATTTGATTTATTTAATTTTGGCTTGATTTATTTTGGGGTGTTAATGTAATTGCATATTTTCATAGGTTTCTTTTAGTGATTGTTGTGTTCAATGATGAAAGGCCTAGTTATGTTAAGCTTTTAAGAAAATTAAATTTTCTATCCCATTAAATTAATTTAACTTAAATATAAGAATAATTAGCTTATAACTTTACTCAATTAAAGCCCTAGGTATAAATAATTAAAAGCAACTATAAATAATTAGACTTTGTGAACCATGTTGGCATATTCTATCGTACTTCTTAAATTGGTTATTTCAACAATTGCACATAAGGGGGCATTTGACTTATGAAGTTGATCACCCTTCTTTGGGAGTGTGCTTGATAAGTGCTAAAATTATGAAAATTTCATGTGACTATAATGCCTTTATCAATAGTTTATATGTTAAAATGTGTTTAATTTAAGTATATTTTGTATTGTAACAGGGAAATTAACAAAAAAAAAATTTAGGCCCAATGCCTTGGTGCTGAAAAAGCAGCGTTGGGGCACTAAAAATGGCACTATAGTGGTGTACTAGAGGAAAAATATATGAGGTAGAAGCAGCAAGCATAACACCATAATGCTGGATCAGTAGTGCCTCAACACCACATTAAAGGCCCCGCAATTCTATGGCCTAATAGAATTGATTTGATAGTTCAATGATGGTTTTGAGTCATTTTTTAGGCAATTATGGCATGAGCATTAGGAAAATTGACTAGTGATATATTTAGGTTATATATAAGGGAGGTTTCCAAAAGAAAAAGATTTGTTTTTCAATTTTTTTATTTTCTTGGCAAGAGGGTGAGTATGTTTGTGAGTTCTTTGTGAAGCACTTAGAGAGTGATACTCCAAGTGTTGTCATAATGTTGTAAAGGTAACATGAAAGAGTACTTTTCTTATGCAAGAGGTGGAGAAGGAGAATCAATAATCAAGAAGTTTTAGCGGGGGATGCTAAATATTTTCATGAGGAAGTAGTAGAGGATCGTGAGGAGTGAACATAGAAGATCTCCTCGGTGTGCTCTTTCTTTTCATCTCTTGTTATTTTATTTTTTGTTTTATAATGTTTATTGAGATTTTCTTCTTTCTCTCTATTATGGAGCACTAATCTATAAAGTGCGTTGAATTTATGTGAGCTTTTATGTGTTTGTGTTGTATTAGATTATATTTTATGGATTAATATAAGAAAATAATTTGTGCTATATGAGAACACAGAGATTTTTATGTAGTTCGACCAAACCCCAAAACTGGCCTATGTCAACGCCTAGCCACCTAGGCTAGGAATTCACTAAATCAAAGTTGAGATTATAATAAATCTCCCACACTTTCCTTCACGGACAAGTACAATCCAACATCATACTTTTTTTAATGGACAAGTTGCGGTGTTTTAATTAGAAGTAGGGACACCAAATAGATCTTAGGGGGTACTTATTGAAGTAATCAAGTGCTGCATTAAAGTATGATGTATCATTTTGAGAGTTGGAAACATCATCCTACAATGAACCTAATCACCTAATAAGAACTCCTAAGGTAGATGTGTCTACGTATATACTAGAGATCTTTCTCTATTTTACATGGAGAAGTAAGAAGAGTTTATTTTATGCCAGGTTCTTTAGCTCCTATGGAAGCAAGCTTTCACAATTAATTACATCTTAGGAAATGGAAATCTTCTAAGAACATTATCGATTAAAGTAGCCAATAAGTATCTCCAAAGATTTCAAAGCTGGACTATCAAAAGATTAGGCATTTATGGAAATAAAATGGGAGAGTTCAGATAGGAAGACTTATTTATGGACTCCAATAGAGAATAAGTAGAAGCACCCATGATACGAGGAAGCATAGTGAGTACTTCAGTCTACCATATAGTGAGGCTTTATATATTTGGGGGAGAGAATTTACTTTTGTTTAATTTGGAATCTTATTAGAATGGTAGGGCTTATAGTCCAACCACACAAGATTATGGAAATGCCAAAGAGGTGAGGACTTATGCTCGTAACTCGAAGAAAATAAGTAGCCTCATAACCTAAATCTAAAATTCCTTAACATAAGCTAGAAGCACAACCTAAGTGTAATCATGAAAAATGGGATATAATAGTTCACCTCCATAGAGAGTTAACACACCTCAACTATTTTGGACATATAGTCGCCTAAAGTGGCCTGCTAACACCTCCTACACTTTAAAAAAAATATGTAGGCTGGTCTTATGTAGATGTAATATAGCTAGACTATTATTTAATTAAGAAGGAAGCTAGAATTTTAAACTCACTCCTAAAGAGACTAGATCATGATTGGTATGAAAATATGACTTAGACTAATGCCAAAATTTACAACTTTATAAACCATTTTTTGACACATTCATTTTAGCCAAGGGCTTGGGACAATTATGCCTATATGCATGATAAAATTAAATCATGGGCTAAATTAATTAGAAGAGGTGTTCTCCACTATAAGGGATTGCCCTCAAAGGTCAAGCATATCCCATATCGTGTAAGAGTGGAGACCCTCCCTATTCAAGAGTGGCACAATATGATATGCATGGTGTGATAATATACAACATTCAGCTAAGGGGTTTTTAAATCTTTTATTTATCTTGATTAAGAGCCCAACCTTTAAAATGAGGTTATGAGTTACAATAGAATTTAGTTATGAGTTTTTAGTGAGGGTAGAAGATTTAATTTTATCCTAAAGAGCTTACTTCAATCATCAAACTTTAAGAAACTTATAAAAAGAATTCCATTTCTATTACACAAACTAAACACAACAAACAAACATGTGAATTTCATAAAAGAATAAGAAGACGGTCTGGCCGGGTACCGCCATACACCCCGAAAATAAAAAGAAATTGGGTAGTCGAGCTCTACCCTTATACAACCAAGATTACAATTAAATTTTTATAAATAAAATGAATGTTATGGGGGTCTTCAATCTTTGTTCATCTTTCTTTTCCTTGGATTAGTTTACTCTAGGCTTCATAGGGCCTCCCAAGTCTTTGTCTTTTAACCACTACTCATCCTAAACCCCATAACGATAATTCTAATCCTATTACAAAAATTACATATTTATAAAAAAAAATAAAATCTAACTACACCTACAAAATAGATGTTAGTTAAGAGAACATACAAACCAAGAAATTATATTTCACATATTTAGACTTAACACCGTACACTTGGGTAGCCAAGCCCGCTTGTCCTAATTGGATTATGCTTAGGGACATAAGTAGCACTTGCAAGCAAGAAAATTTACATTTACTTGTTATTACAACAACCCCTTTTGCATAATCCCCAGCAGAAAATATCATTACGCTATTACCTAACATCCAATCTACACACAAATAATTCTAACATCTAGTATAAAATATTACATCATAAAGAAAAATATAACACCACAACATACACCGGCCTAACCTAAAGGTTAGAATTGGTGACCTAGTATTCTAATGTGTGAGCTAAGGTTTAGTATGGTGTGTCTTAACTAGGCTTTAGAAGCATAATTATCTAAAGTTCAAAATTATTTAAGTTAAACATTAGGGGAGGTTCCGCATCAAATCTTAGAATGAATTGATTAATTTTAATTTGTATATTTTTTATTTGATGCATACTTAATATCTAATTATTATGAAGAAAAGAAAGGGAGCTTGACCCTTCTTCATCCCTATCCTAAGTTATTTTCTAAAGGTATATTATTATGACTTTAGTTTTTTTAGTGAACCGGTTATTAGATATTTTTATTAAACCTAAGTTTGGGTTAGTGTTAAGAAATCTTATTCAAACATGAAAGGCATCTCAGATTAATAAAATTGAACCACTATTACATGGATAACATTCCACCACTTTTTTCCATCATCAATAGCATACAGATTTCTTCATTTTTATTGTTCATGATATTTGATTTAATACACATTTTTATACATACAATACATACAATACATATTTACATTTTTGCACACTTGATGATCATTAATGCATGTAGTTTAGGTAGAAAAGAAAGATTTCACTCCTTAGTTAAGCAGATGTAAATGTGTATTAGATATTTAAGCAAATACGTGCTATTGTTAAACCAGGAAAGTAATGTTATCTGAGACCTCCTTGGGGCTACTTAAAGCCTCGTGTTCCCAGGATGTCTAGACTATATACTTCAAAATTAAATACATGTAAATATATACACAAGCTTAGGGATGAAGATCATGCAAAGATTATATAATAGCAAATCTTTTATTCATGCAAAACTTAGTGACACGTAAAGCAAAGTTTTGTCTCAAATTCTAGCACATGAATACATATAAATGAAATTAAGTAAGTACGTGTCATTGTTAAACTTGCCAATTCAAATGTATGTACACATGTATATGAAACATAAGGATAAAACTAATGCTTTACTATTTTCAAATTATAATTAAATATAAACTTTATTGAATATTTATAACCAACATTAACTTAATTTTTTTCATCATTAGCTTATACTTTTGAAAATAATTTAGGATTTGCTAGTGATAATAGTCACATTATATAATATTTGTCCAACACATGCAACTTAGATGTAATCATATTCTTTTGATTCTCTTTTTTTAAAAAAACATGAACATGTGACACAAATGGCATGCACATTTATGATGATTGAAAAGAAGTAATTAAAAATTACCACATAACATATTCAATTACATTAAGTCCTAAGTACAATCAAGCCAAATAAATATTCCTTAAGACTAACCAAAGTTCTTATGAGATTTGATTTTGATATTTGAGTTAATGAAACCTATGGAGGAGAGATGATACTTAACACTTACCCCACCCCATGTTGGTGATTTAAAATATTTAAAGATGGCAATTAAATAGATTTTATGGATTAATTAGGTTCAAGTTGCTAAGCATTTGAATTTAATTACCCTTCTTTAAACTTCTTTAATCTAGTTAAATACTTGATCAGGAGCCTTCAATGATATGCTCTTGGGAAAATAAATTTGCAATGCACCTAAAGGAATCTAATGCAATTAGCTCATGTTTAAGAGTTAACTATATTAAAGAAGGAATCTAAGTGAGGTACTCTTATGATTTTCCCATACCAATGGGTTAACCATAGTTCCCTTAATAACTTTATATTATTAAGCACATAAAGAAAAATTAGTAGATTATATTTGAATTATATGAATCAATCATTGATTTTAATTTATTTATATTTTATCACTAATCTTCCTAATTAATCCCTAATTATTACATATATTAATTAACCCTCCTAAGGAAATACATTTAGAAAAATAATTAGGAAAGAGGCCTCTAATTATTTCTCCTCACTATTCCCACTATTTACAATGGTTAATTATCATTAATGATTTAATTTTCACTATTTATCATTTTTTAATAATTATTAAATTAAATAATAAGGGTAATTAGGATTGAAATTCCTATTTCTTTAAATTACATGACAAATAATTGCAAGAAAATTATGGGAGGCAGAGGACATCTCATGTAGTCATCTCGCCAAATTAGGAATTAACTGGCCAAGTAATTAAGCCTTAATTAAGGTAAGTAGCCTAAGCTTCAAACCTTAATTAAGCACTATTCACTCGAATAAATTAGGTATTTTATTTTACTTAAATTCTCCTCTGTCTTACTTTTCATAATGGATTTATTTGTATTTTTGGATATTTCTATAATTAGTTATATTTTTTTGAAGTTTTGATCATTTAATTACATTTTTAAGGCCTAATTAACCCTTTAAACTGTCAGCGCCATGCGGATGCTGACGTGGCATTTCTTTTCACGTGGCGCCACAATATTGGTTATTTAAATTGTTCGATGCTGTAGCTGAATTAGCGACGGTGTATGTGGTTTCATCTTGACCATCTAATATTGGATTGAACAATCGAGATTAATCCCTTAATTTTAAAAGGATTAAATAAAAAATTCCAACCCAGTTAATCACGACTATCCATTCTAATAATGCGGAATGGATGGCTGATGATCTATCATCCCATACACTTTAGAAGATAGACGCCATCCAGCTTTCGCCATTCGATCTGAGCTCATCGAAGCTCGTTCAATGTTGAAATTGACTCCAAAATAACTAGGGAATGAATCTGATGGGATCCTATGGTGGAAATCGTACGAAAACATAGTTCACTTCAAAAAAGACCAACACTTAGGGGGGAAACTATGATTATCAAATTTTACCTCACTGGAGGTATAGATTGGCGGTCCACCAATAAAGGTAGCTTCATCCTGAAGAGACAAAGCCCTGTTGAGAAGGTCACAAGCTGCCTCCTCGTCAATTTCTCTATGGACCAAATGTCGCTATAAAGCTCATGAGTTGGTCTTGAGACGTCTTATAGTGAGAGAATTGCTCAAAAAATGATTTATTTCAGTTCATTGGAGTGAGGTGAAGGAGAGGAAAAAGTTAATTTGGGATTGGTAGAGATTTTGGAAACTTGGATGGACGGAGCTCTCGGGTTCGATCGGGGGCTGGTCTTGCTGGTGGTGGAGCACACGAAGAGCTCGTGATAGGGTATGGGATTGTGGGGAATGCTCTGATGAAGGTCTCTGATGAGTTTGAATCCATGGGGAAGAGTATATTGTCCTCTCCAGGTGAACCAAGGGCTGAGATTGGTTTAGCCTTTGGCAGCCGTCTGACCTGGGTAGGTGGCTAAAGATGAGGCTGAGGGTGAGAGACTAAGGGAGTGTAGTGGGCTGGCATGGAGAGTACAGGTGGACTAATGGGTTCCCATGGGTGAACTCACCCTCTCATGGCCAAAGGTTAAGACTAATAGCCTTGGGTTAGGTTGGGTTAGTGGTCCTTTTGTCCAAGAAGAGCCAAAGGTGGCTAACATGGGGTAAGGGAGTGGAAAACCCACCCAAATAGGGATTTTGTCCCATTTGAGTGGCTTGGTTCAATGGGTTTGTTCTAAACTAGGTTCACCATGGGAATTAAAATTAAAATTAATTAGAATTTTGAGTTGGCATTTTATTAGAAATTTATGACTTAGATTCTAACAACATAAGACTATAGAAATGCCTAAAATTTGAAGAGTTATTCCAATTGGACACTTCAGAACTTGAGTCTCAAAGTACTTCTGACATAAGCCAAAGGTTCGACTTAGTCTAATTTTTTATAAGTTAGAGAATTATCGGTTCTTTTTCTCACTTGAGAAGATAAACCTTTGACTCTTTTGGGCTTACTTCCCACCTAGAAAGAGTTTCCAACTAACACCACCTAAGTGATTTGAAATCATGTAGGCCAGTCTTATGTAAGTGCAAGATGGTTGGACTGCTATGTTTAGAAAAGAAAGTCAAGAGCTTAAACTCACTCCTTATGAAACTAGATCATGTGTGGTATGCATTCCATGACATAGACTAATGTAATAAAATTTGCAACTTTTTATTCATTTTGACTCATCATTTTGGAATCAAGCTTAGAAAGATTTATGCCTAAATGCATGATAAAATTTGGTTATGGGCTAAGTTAAAGAAAAAAAGGTGTTCTCCACTACAAGGGACTACTCTCACAGGTCAAGCCTATCCTTATGGTGCAAGAATGGAGACCCCCTATTTGCAAAAGTGAAATAATATGTATGCATGATGTTGAAACATGCAACAATTCAGCTAAGGGGATACTAAATCTTTTATTTCTTGATTAAGATCATAGGCTTTAGAGTGAAGTTATGAGTTGATTAAAATTTAATTAAAATTATTAATTATAGTAGAAAATTTAATTTTTCCTGAGAGCCTAATGCATCCAGGATTTATTGAAAATAATAACAATCATAGAAATAAACCTATGAAAAGCATGCAGTTCAATTCCGAAAATAAATCAATCCAAATTCAAATAAATAAAATAGGTTGGTGCAACCGGGTACCCCTATACATCCCATAAAACGAAAAGTGGGTAGCCGAGCTCTGCCTTTATACAACCCAACCTAGAATTAAAAATTTGATATATTAGGGTTTATCAACTTTAGGATCGTTGCTTTCTTCAGGGACCTCCTTAGGCTTCACTGAAATCACTAGATGGGTATAGTTAGCTTCTGATAACCCTAAACCCCATAGTTCCTAACTTATTTCTAGGCTCAAATTATATTTTAAAATTCAAAAATAAAATTCTAAACCTTGCATAATAGACGTTAGGAAAAACATATAGCATACCAGTAGTTTATATTTCAAACATAGAGGCTTGGCATTAGTGATTTCCAAGCCCACCTGTCGTTGGGCTATGCTTGGGGACTTAAATAACACCTCCAAGCAAATATCATTTATTTTATATTTATTATAGCAGTCCCTTTAAGCATAGCGCCCTACAAAAAATAGTATTAGCTTAAAAAAGAATGCCCTAACATCCAGACTAGCGAGCAAATAATCCTAGCCATCCAGTCTAGAATAATACACCATAAAATAAGAAAAAGCATCACATCATGATCAACACATCGATCTAACCTAATTATGGTTGACATAGTATTCTAGTGTGTGAAAAGAAGGCTTGTGGTAAGTCCGTTTGTGTTTCATTTTTTAAGTTTGATTTGAATTCAAAATTTGTATTTTATTCTAATTTTAGGTTTACTTTTGTCTTAAAGTTGAATTTGGATTTTAAAGAATGATGAATAGAATAAATTGTTATGGATAATGAAATCTATTTAACTTTCTAAAACCTAATATGAAATTTTCACTAAGGGCGAAAATGTATCCTAAGTATCTTAATTAATCAATTTACTTGAATGATTTAGTTGATTTGATTTGATTTGATTTGGATTATGAAATTTGAGTTTGTTTAACTTCATGCATTTTGATTGATTAATTTTGGATTTATTAGATTTTAGTTTGATTTGATTAAATTTTGATAATTTAATATCCTTTAAATTAATATCTAATTCCTTTCTTTTGGGTTTCAATTTAAGATTTTAACTTTATAAGATATTGATTAGATTATTTCAATGTTATTTAAATTCAATGATTTCATCTTTTCATTTAAGATTGATTTGATTTAGTTAAAATATTTTAGTTTAATTAACTTTAATTTGCAACTTTTATTTGGATTCTAATTAGCAGTTTGATTATTTGATTTATTGCATTTGGTATTTGATTTATATATTAGTTTTAGTTTGAGGATTGTTTGATTTTATTTAATCTTTTGATTTGACTTAATTGATTTATTTTGTTAAGTTTTATTAGTTTAAGTGAATTAAATGTTTGTTTTGAGTTCAATTAAATTTGATTGTTCTCAATTAGAGTTTCATTTAATTTGATTCATTTATTAGAATTTGGTTAATGTCTTTGAATGGTAGTTCATGTTTAATTTGATTATTAAACTTGTATGTTTAATGATTAATTAATTCATCTAATTCAAATAGATTAAATTGAACCTAACTTGATTATATATTGAATTGATTAAGGTTTACTTTAGTTTGATTTGATTTGATTTGATTATGAGTTGTGATCTATTTGATTTAGGGTTTGATGATTAATTAGGGTTCAATTTAGTTTGTTGTTTATTGAATTTAAGTGATTTCATATGATTGAGATTCAATGCTTAATTAGGATTTAATTATATTGGTTTTCTTCATATAGCTAACTAAGCTGATTGGATAGTTTAAAGTTGGCTTGTTTATTTTATTTTATTTCTTAAAATTTGATTTAGATGATTGAGCAAATTAAAAATTAGTTATAATTCTTTGTCATTTTGATTAACCAAATTGAGTGTTTTCTTTGATTAATGGTTTAATTAAATATGATTCGATGTTCATAGTTGATTTGATTAGCTAATAGAAGCTTGATTAATTATTCTATCTAAATTGATTCATTGTAACTTAAGTTTCACTTGATTAAGCATTTGATTGATTTAGTTTATTTAGATTAAATTTCCTTAAATGAATTTTAATTTGATTGCATAACTGAATCAATTATGATTTGATTTGATTTGATTTGATTTGATCAATTATGTTTAATTTATTTAGAGTGTATTTAATTTATATGTTGACCATTTTAATTTGATTCAATTATTTAATTTAATTTAATCTTTATTTAATTTATTTGACTGATTTAATTTATTTGGTTGGCTTAATTAAGGTTTAACGATAGGTTGATTAGTGTTGTTATCAAGTTGAGTAGAGTTTGATTTGACTTAGGTTATTTGTTTGTTGACACTTTTAATTTGATTTCATGTTTGTTTAGATTAATGATGTAATTAATGATTTGATGATTTATGTTTACTAGGTTGATTTAATTTAGGATTTAATTGATACTTAATTGCGATTTAACTAAGTTTAAATTTATGTTTGATTAAGCTTATATTTAGTTTAGTTTCAATTGAAGGTTATATGATGTTTACTTGATTTAATTTAGAGCTTGGTATTTATGATTTTAGCTTGGTTATTTTAATTCATTATAGTTTAGCTTTGATAAATTCAATTAATGTTAATTTTCATGATATATTAAACCCTAATTTTAAATGATTTTTTTAAATTTAGAGGATCATATTATTTTCATAAGGTTATTTGATGCTAATTAGAGTGGTTTAAACCATTTTGATGATTTTTCTAATTTTCTAGATTTTAAAATTAATTATTACATGAAATTAGAATTTGAAGTTTGAAATTCAATACCTCTTAATCCATTCATCATTTTGATTTACAGTTTGTATATTAGGTGTATTTTAACCTCAATTGTAATTCCTAAAATTTTCCTATCAATCTGATTAATATTTGTGGATTAATTAATAAAATTTAGTTTTCACTAAAACCTAAATTAAGCTTGCAATACCTAACAAAAATTAGGTATTTTAAATTGATTAGATTCTTCTCTAAAAGGCAAATCCAACGTGCCATAATTTGCAATTTTTTAATAAGTATTTTAATTTCTATGATTTTTTGAAGTTTTGGGTGAGTTTAAATATTTTTTAAATTCAAAAAATCATTGAATTTTCTGTTTAAGCCAGTCAGCGCCACATGGCGCTGACGAGGCATGCCTTTACGCGTGCCAGCAATGGATTGGTCCACACCACTGACAAGTGTATTATGTGCAGGAAAAGCATGGATTATATCGGACCATCCAGATTAAACTCGTCAATCTAAGGGATGAAATTGAATCTTCTAACATTTTAATCACAATCATCCATACTATTTAAGGAGGATCGGATGGCTCGCTCTCCCAGAAGATGGCAACCGAGAGGGTGGATGCCATTGTGCTTTGATTTCCATCGATTCTCGTCAAAAATCACTTATTTTTGGTTCCTAAACATTGTATGTTGAATATGTAATAGAAGTCTAGACTTAAATCTTAATTTCACACAATTTTGCTTCATAAATGATCAAAGCCTAAATATTGCCTATAGGATTTGGAGGTTACCCTAACATCCGGTGGTTCCATTGATTTGAAAACCTTCCTGAGTGTGAGGTGAAGCCGGGGTATGCCTCCACTTGTCGACATCAAACGCCCTTTCGAGCTTGATGCTTCTCGGTGTTAGATGGGTCAGGAGGACTGGGAAATGGCTCGATTTAACTCTCTTGATGATGGTGAATGTGTATGGATATTTCTCCTTCGGAGAGGAAAGCTCCTCTCATATTTCCATGGTTGGCGGACTCTTAGCAACTGGCATTGGTTGATCTTCAGCTCATCGACAACAGAGAATCTGGGGAAGGAATAGTTGGGTTCCCTTTTGCCTCTGAATGATTGTGTATGCTTGGAATCATGAGAGCCACTCTCATTTTCCTTCCTCTTCTTCTTTTTCTCTTGGCCGAGAGCCCCTTCTCATTCCCTTTTTTTTATTTGTGTGCCAAAGTCAAGGATGGCTGCCTTGGATAAATGGGAAGCTTGGAGTGTAGCTAAAGGGGGCCCTCTATTGATTGGAGAAAATCTCCCTTTATTGAATGAGGAATGGAGGGAGGATTTGGAGGAGGGATATAGAGAGGAATGAGATTTTTTTAATGTGCATGAGTTTAGCTTCCTTTTTATTTAACTTTCTCCCTTTATTGACTTTTGCTCCACTTCATCCCACTTGATTTATTAAGCCATCCACTTAGAGTAGGCTCAAGATGGGTTATAGATTAAATTAAGTTTACTTGAGTTAATTGTGAGTTTCTTGTAGTCCAACTCATGCCATTTGAATTTAGATTTGGTTTAAATTCATTTGAGTTAGTTTAATTGTATTTCTTTTGGCTAAATGATTTTATATTTGAGTTTCAATTAATGTTTCATTGATCATTTACAATATTTATGATTAATTAATTTCATTTAATTTGAACTAAGTTTTAATTCTTTTGGCCTAAATGAGTCAAGTTAGCTTCCTTAACTCAATTAGCCATTTTAGAATTAAAATTTAGTTTTATTTATGTTTGACTATTCATTTAAGATGTTTGCATTTGATTAATTTTAATTGGTTTAACCTTGATTTGATTGATTTTTTTAACTCAAATTGACTCATTTTGACTCAATTAATTCAAATTGGTTAAATTGAATCCAAGGAAAGGTTGGATTATGTTCATTTATGATTTTCAATTGGTTTTGAATGTTTGATTTAGATTAATTTTTAATTTGATTTGGATTTGGCTTAATGAGGTCTATTTGAGTTTATTTGAGTTAAGAGGTCAAATCAACCCACTTAAGACCTCTTTTGATTCATATTTATTTAGAGTTAGATTTAAACATTTTCATTTGATGATTTTGAATTCTTGGAGTGGTTTAATTTGGCTACATTTCTATTAATTGACTTTTGAGTTAGTGGGGCCCACATGAGTTAACTCTAGGTCAAATGATCTATTTGCCACTTTGTGTCCCGTCTTGATTTATTTTTTGATTTGTTTGTGTTTATGCATTAATTCTACACTTTTCGTTCGATTTAATTTGGTTTAATTTGATTTTATTTGGACTTAGGTGATTTTGAGCTTAAAAGGGTTAATTGAGTTAATCAATCTAATTACCTCAACCGAGGCTCAATTAAATTTAGATTTCAATTCAAATATGTTTGATTTAGATTTCTATTGAGTTTCATTAAACTTGGATTTAATATGGGTTCATCTGATCTGATTGGGTTAGAATAGGTCCTAAATGGATATATTCGGATGACCTACTTTTTCACTCTAGCATATTGAGTTTGGTTCAGTTTTAAATTTGATTTTAGTTTCAAGTTTTAAAGTTTGATTTGGTTTGTTATTTTATTCTGGTTTGTTTACCTAGCCACTAAGTATAGTGTCCTAAGTGCCTAATTAGGGAACTCCTAATCTAAAATTAGGGGACCTAATTACTAGGATTATGAATGATGTTAATCTCATTCAAAAATTAGGCCAACAATCACTGGATCTCGTGATCTTCCGGAGATCTTAATCAAAAGTCGCTTTATTTTGCGTTGAGGAGTTAAAAAAAGAAAGTGTGATGGGATCTAAAGGAAAATTCTAGATTTGTGCAAATTTTTCACCAAACACAAGCACTTATGGTTGATCTAAAGTTTAGAAAAGTTACCTCATCGAAGCACATGTTCAGTGGATGCTAGAATATCTTGGATCTCTTCTTTTGTCTCCCCGTAGAATGCTCCGGTCACCGTGCACCACCACCCATTGCTAAAAAAAATTGGTTGCTCTTGGACTTAGAGAGCATAAGAGGTGGGGAGAGGAGTTTTCTTCTGGTTGGAAGATGATGTGTGGGTATTTTCTTTTTAGTATGTTTAGAATAAACAAAATGTGGTGTGTAGAAAAACCCTCTTCTTAACCCAATTTGAGTTTGGTTGAATCAAGTGAGTCTTATTTGCCTAATTGATTTATGATTAAATTTAAATTGATATTAAACTTATTTATAATACCTAATTATTAATTAATATTTAATTTACAAGCTAAATTTACTCAAGTTAATATAAATAAGTCAAATGGGCCAATTTGAGTTCACTTGGGTTCATGGGCTAAATTGAACAAATTGACCAAATTAGATAAATTGGACCCAAAATAAAATTAAATTGAGTTTAATTAAGTTTTAAAAGTGATTCATAATAATTAATTTGATTTAATTTTAATTTTTTTTATTTCATTTTAATTCATTTTTGTTTTCACTTGATATGCTCATATAAGTCAATTTAGGTCAATTCGGATTAGATTAACCAATTGACCAAATTGGCTAAATTGGGTGTCATTTAGAGTTGAGTCATATTCAATAATGAACTTAAGAATAATTTTAAGCATTTATTTGATTTAATTTGGGTTGAGTTGAGTTTTGATTTAAACCCATTTTTGATCTAAATTGGCCTTAATGGGTTAAATTGGGTTCATGTGGGTTAAATGACCAATATGACCCAAATTGAAGTGTGTTCAAGCTTTAATTATATTTGATTGAGTATTTGAAATGATCTAGAGTAATTCATTTTAATTAATTTGGATTTGATTTTGATTTAAACTTATTTTGGGTCAATTTGGGCTTAATGGGTTAAATCGGGGATTACTTAGGTCAAATGACCAATTTGGTCAAATCAAATTCAAGAAAAGTTTAAATTATGTTCAACTATATATTTAAAGTATTTTGAAATATTTAATTTAAGTTAATTTCAATTTATTTTGAGTTTAGGTTCATTTGGTCGTTCATTTAAACTAGGTGACCCAATTAGGCCATTTGAGTCATCACTAGATTAATACTTAATTAGTTTAGTGCTCTAGTATATTAATTTGATAAATGTGAGTATTTATGATGACTTAAATTGAACAAATTTTAATTAGTTTGAGTTTTAGCTTGGTGGGGTCCACATGGGTCAACTCTAGGTCAAACGACTTGATTGACCACTTTGAATCCCATATGGATTTTTTTTTGGTTCATTTATACTTGTGTTTTGATTCTCTGCCTTTTGTTTGGTTTGATTTGGTTTAGTTTTGATTTTACAAGATTTTGTTTTGAATTTAGCTTAATTGAGTTAATCAAACTTAATTACCTTAATTTGGGTTCAGTTGAATTTAGATTTTATTTTAATTTCTGCTTTAGTTGATGTTGTGCACTTAGCCACTAATTGTAGTATCCTAAGTGCCTAATTAGGAAGCTCCTAGCCTAAGGTTAGAGATCCTAATTCATTGAGATTATGGTGTTATTAACCTCACTTGAGGTTAACAAAACCTTAGTGCCTAGATTAAATCCTAGGTCTAAGAGGAGGGTTGTCAACCTCACTAAAAGTGAGGTCAATAGTCCATATGATAAAAAGTTTCTAAAGTGAACATTTGATCCTTTGATTGCCTTAGTTTCACCTAGGGCAACATACTTGACCCAATTGGACTAATATGAAAAATAAAACCCTAGCCATTGAATTGATTGGATCAATTAAGAATGTAAACTATTATAAATGTTTTAAGTATAATTCCAATTTCAATTGGTATAATTATGCATTGACACCCAAAGAAATATTTTTACACATTAAGCCACATACTCATTTTGGTGGTTGGATGGACTAACATAACCAAGATATATGAGCAAATCCTTATAATTAATTATAGCTAAAGATGCCATGGACCAATATCTAGTTCAACCCAACTTGAGTTGATCACTATACATGGGTCAACTTAATGAATAACTCAACACACCTAATTTAGGCCAAGATCATGATAATCATTTTTTATGGATTAAGTCCACCAAATGGATAAATCACTCCAAATAACCTCAATATATGGTTGTTATTATTCTTTATATGATTTTTTTGTTCCTAGTATGATGAACTCTTTTGTTGCTTGTAGAATTTAAAGCCATATGGGAACAAATTCAAGATGAGATAATGAAGCCCTTTTTGAGCCCCCAAATGATAAATGATAAAACAAAAAGGTGTATCAAATAACTTAGTAAATTAAGGCTTTGGTATTGAGAGAAATATCAGGGAATGGTTGTTTCTTAGAGGTAAGGCTAAAGCTAGATATACGACTTTGATTTCATAGAATAAATATTTTAGTGTGAGGGAATTTTAAATTATGTATTTATTAGTCAAATTTGATCACAAAGTAGATCTTTATAAAAAATGTCAAATTATATTATCAATTAATCTAAAGTTCTCCTGCACTCTCAACAACGTACTTTCTACTGCTACCTGAGAGCATTCTCCTTGTGCATGAGATAAGATCGAAGCCTATTATCGTCAACTCCAGGTAAAAAAATTTCTAAAAAAACTTTTTCTTTATATAATTTACTCTCTGAAAAAAAAATTAAAATATTTTCACCATCAATCCTGGATCCGATAAGAAATAAAGAGGCTTATCTCTATTGATCTTGGATCAAGAGTAAGAAGAGAACACCCCCAAGATCCAAAATTCTTGAATCTTGAAATTCAAAGACCTCCGCCATTGAACTTGATTCTAGTGTGAGAAGAAAAAGAATACTATCTTCATCGATCTTGGATCCAAAATAAGGGAGAAGAGTACTTTTGCACTAAATAAATAAAAATCTAGCACTGCTAAAATGTTATGCCACTGAATTTTTATAAAAATTATTAATTTTGCAAGAATCTAGTTTAGAAAATAATGTTCTTACTTCGTGATGCCAAGGTCCACCATCAAGATGCTAAGCTCTCAGGAATGAAATCTTTGACGCTCCATCTTGTAGTGTCCAGGCACTAAGCTCTCAGGTTGGCATCATTCTTGCAGCACCATGACACTGTATTCCAGCATCATAATGCTAAGCTCTCGGGTATTCACCTTCTTAAAACAACACTATAGCACTATGATTCTATCTCTCGGTATTCACCTTCATTTGATAGCCATCGATACAGTGTCAAGGTGTTGATCTCTACCAAGCATATGTATATTATCTACACCGCAATGCTACTAATATAGCATAGTGTCATTGAGCTATTGAGTTATGAACTTATATATTTTAGCTTAACTACATCAAGGTGCTAGTTCGGCAGTGACGAGGCATTAAACCTCAACTTGTTCATTTTTGAATGAAATTTCATTATTAAACTTTTAAATCTTGAAGCATTCCACATAATAGAAAAGAAACATAAATCATTGAAATGAAAATGTCTTTATTAATATTAAAAAATTATTACAAGAAGTTTTATAATAAAAAAGAAGAAAATACAAAATAAAAGAGAAAAGGGAAAAAACTAATAATCGTATTCGTCGTCATCATCCTCCTCCACTTCTTCTTTTTCAGCTCTAGTGGGTGCTCACATAAGGGTGATATTAAGGTACCGTAGGAAAAGGAGCTTGACTTGGGCTAGCATGAAAGCCACAATTTTCAAATTTATGTACAAGTGCTGAGTTAAACTCAGCCATGTATGAAAATTGCTGTTGTTGCTACACCATGTGATGGTCAAATTTTCTTCCTAGTTTTTGCTATTGCCGACTAGATTCACCAACCCTTTTCCTTAAATTTGAGACTTGTCCTCCAATTCCTTAGAGTTGCTCATTTAAGGTCTTGGAGAATCTAAGTTTGACTGAGAAGCAGTGAGCTTTCTCCCACCTCACTCCTCAAATCCTTCAATTACTCTCTTAGTAGAGCCTTTTAAATAGACTTTTTTAACTCCCATTATGCACACAGGTGCATAAATTAAAGAAGGATGATCATACCCTACCGTAGTACTACCCTTAACCATATTATAAATATAATTATAAATAATCCTCCCTACATCCATAATGCCTTTTTGAATTACAAAATTCAAACCGGTTCTATCCTTAGTCACCTCACTGATATTGCTAGTAGATATTAACTTAGCAAAAATAAAATAATGCCAAGCTTTGGCCTTGGTAGAGGTCGATAGTGAAAAAAATAATTATTTTTGTCTTCGGCCTTTCTAGTGGACATTAAAATTTTTAATAGTGAAGAAATTAAGGATTTCATCAAAAATCGAGATGATCATTATAATAGAAAAGATACTGATCATACACATTTATCTTGTAAGTTGTAATATGCACAAATAATAGTACTATCAAAACTTACTAGTTTTTTTGTACAAAAACTTGATTTTTCTTGTGCTCCTTCACATTGACAAAGAACTCTCATGCCATAGGGACGATCCTATTATTCAGCTATAAAGAATTATGTTTTTAGGAAATAATTTTAGAAAATATAATTTTAAATTTGTGTAGAAAAGTTAAATCTTTAATGATAAATCTTTAGAGAAATAAAATAGTAATCAACAATAGTAGAAAAGTAAAATGTAAAAAATAAAGAAAGAGAATATACATATTTTATGTGGTTGCCAAACCCAAAAAATTCCACGCACCCAGCCACGTGCTAAGAATTCACTAAATCAAAGTTGAGATTACAATAAATCTCTCATACTCTCCTTCATGGGTAAGTATAACCCAACACCGTACTTTCCTTAATAAGCAAGTACAACCCAACAACATACTTTCCTTAATGGGTAAGTACAACCCAACAAGAAATCAAGATAAGGCAAAAAAGAAAGATACAAATATTTAACTCTCAATTTTAAAATATTTTTGCACTCACAACCAAACTATATCAATATTAAGGCAAGTGAATATTACTTAAAAAGAGAGCTCACTTTAATTTTAAAATGAAATTGAAATAAGATATTCAATTAAGTATTTGAAACAAGCAAGTAATTCGAAATATTAAATCACACAATTTTGGTATGAAAACTTTTTCACAAAAGATGAGTTAAGTCCAAATGATAAATGAATTTGCAATTAAGAAAGCTTTGAAATCACAAAATGGAATGAACCACAACAAAAGAATAACATAACATATATATATATATATATATATATATATATATATATATATATATATATATATATATATATATAGAATATATATATATATATATATATATATATATATATATATATATATATATATATATATATATATATATATATATATATATATATATATATATATATATATATAAACCAATTGAAGATAAGTAATCAATAAGCATAAAATAATTTATGCAAGAGATGAAGTGGTCAGCCAAATAGAAAAGTAAATGAGATGTAATGTTAAGAATAAAAAAAATTTAAGTAATCTATATGAAGCTTTAGGCCAAGGTGATAAACAAAGAATATTCAAATGATTAAGCACTAGATAATAAAACAAAATTTTATAGTAGCTTTCGGCTAAATAATAAATTATTGAAATATGGGATGATTAAGCACAAGATAATAAATCAATCTCCTTATGTTTGTTCTCAGCCAAACAAGAACTAAAGGTTATGTACAGAATAAGCACAAGATAATTTAAATAACTTTATAAACTTCAAAGCCAAGAAGAGATAAAGGAAATATAAGAACTTAGCACCTTAGAAATTTAGGAACAATGTATGATGCTCTTAGCCAAGAGAGGAAACACACAAAACCTTCACTTTTCCCAATCAATCTTCAAGCCAACTAAATGTCCATGGGAAAGAGAAGAATGATGAGAAATGTTTGCACTTCAATCACAAAAAATCTCCAAAAGCTTGCTTAAGCAAGGATCAACCAAAGTGGAGAAGGTGAGCAAGAGAGCAAGAGAGAATATTAGCTTTTTGGAACCTTTTAAGTTAAACAAAGCTCCTAAATAGAAAAGGGAGGAGTCTAGGTTCGACCAAAGCATGATACAATAAGAGGAAAATTGATTAGGCATCAAGTTGAATTTCAAATCTAAGGGATATTGCAACGGCCAAGGAGATTCAAGAGGCTCCTTTACAAATTTAATTCAAGCCAATGTGCAATGATTTCAATGTGATTCATGGCTAAAGAGAGAGGAGAGATCCCATAGGCAATTTGACCAAGAAGGTCCATGGAAGATAAATGTATGAAGGAATTTTGAATAAATTAAATCCATGAAAAATCAATTCAGGAATTTCGGCCAAAAGAATTTCCAAAAATAAGAAATGCAATGAATCAATTAGGATCTAATCTAATTATATTATGTATTATTAAAATATTAAATTAATCAAAATAAATATAATTTTGATTTTAAGTGGCCGACCCCCTAAAGACAATTTCGTAAAATATATTTAATTAAAAAGGAATTATTTTGAAAAAGAGGGATGATTTGAATTTAAGTTTAAAATAACTTGTAATAAATCAATTAAACTTTAAATAATTAGAATAAATCATGCTTGAGATGTTCAAATTGTTTTATAAAAGATTTGATTTAATTTGGCAAGAGTATGTCATGAATGAAGAAGTTTGAATTCAAAAATAATTCAAAATAATTCAAATTCAAAAATTCAAATTAATAGATTTTATAGAATATGAAAAATAAGAGAATATTATATGAAAATGTTTTGAATAAAATTCACACATTTTATTACACAATATGCATTAAAAATTCAGCCAAAATAATGTTAAGATGAAAATGATTATATGAGAGAGAAGAAAGAATAATATGAGAGAGAATAAGAGAAAAAAAAGGATAATTTTAGGATAATTCAGCTTTCATGTAATAAAAATATGAATACAAGTTATGATTAGCATGAAAATGATTTAATATAGTTTAAACATAATTTATCTTGGTTGAACACACATTTAATGGAACTTATTTCATGCACTTAGCTCATATTATCCAAAATGGATAATTTAATGAATAATTATAATTTTAAGATATATAAAATCTAAATGATTTTAGAATGATGAATTTAAAATTGAATGAATCAATTATTCTATCTTAGTGAGCTTTTCATTTGCCTTAATATAATAATTTCTAGAAAATTCCCACCCGTTCATCTCCAATAACTTTAGCATTCTGAATTAACTAAAGAACCTAGAATTGAAGAATTTTCTTGCACACTTAAATTTAACTTGATTAGTAGCATTTGAACATGTGTTTGTTATCTTCAAAATCAATTTCATATGAGGTAGGGCTCATGAAGTCAACAATCTCTCTCTTTTTGATGATGACAAACCTATGTTGGTGTTAAGTGACTTTTCATCAACCTTTGGAAATATAATTTGCATTAAAGAGAAATTATAGCAAGTAGATAAACAAGATTTTAAAAATTTTAATATTTTTAAGTATAATAAAATAAGAATATAACATGAGTATAACATGAAAAAGTTCCCATTAAAACTATGCATCATAAAGAGAAAGAAAATCAACATACAATTTTTTCTCCCATTTGACAACATCAAAAAGATTTAAAAATGAACAACAATAAAATTACATGCTTCAATCTAACATGTCTAACATGCGTCTTAGGATACACAATCTTTTTCCAGGTACTGGCTTAGTAAAAATATCAATATTTTGTAAATATATGCTAATAAAATCAATATTCACATCTCCTTTACTCACATGATCCTAAATAAAGTGATGTCTAATTTCTATGTGTTTAGTTATAGAGTGTTGGATAGGATTTTTTGTCAAACAAATTACACTTGTATTATCACACTTAATATGAATGTGATCTAACATAATTCCAAAAATCTTCTAATTATTACTTCAACCAAATAACCAGAGCAACATAGCTTCCAGTAACTATATACTCAGCTTCAACAATTGAAAGAGCAACAAAGTTCTATTTTCTAGATGACCAAGATATTAAAGATGATCCTAAAAATTGACATGTTCTTGATGTACTTTTCATATATACTTTATAACTTGCAAAGTCAGCATCATAATAAGTAGTCAAGTCGCATGAAAGTGAATTTTAGGATACCACCAACCTAACTTAGAAGTGCTAATTAAATAATGATAGATATGCTTAATAGCAATTAAATGAGATTCTTTTAGAGCAGCCTGAGATAAGCACATAAATATACAACAAACATAATATCAAGCATACTAGTAGCAAGATACAAAAGAGAACCAATCATACATCTATAAAGTTTTTGATCAACTAATTTTCCTAACTCATCTAAATCAAGTTTAATAGAGGGGCTCATGGGAGTCTTTCTAGATTTAAATTTTTTCATATCAAATCTCTCTATCAAGCCATTGGTGTATTTAGTTTGATAAATAAAGTGCCTTTTATTTGTTGTTTTACTTGATGCCTTTAGAAAAAATTAAGTTCACCCTTCATGCTCATCTCAAATTCGTTAGTCAAACCTATTCAATTTATTCCAATCCCATGCCTTCTTAAGCGTTGTAGTGCTGGCCTTATAGCGTGGAGGCACTGAACCCTCGGGTTTCAAACATGAATTCTGCCTTTATAATGATACATTAATTACTCAAGCAATGCACCATTTTATAGAAAGCCCATGATTACTGAGGTACTATACTAGTCGGGAACCGCCCCTGTAAGTACAAATTAATGATTACCATATAAAGATCCTATTAATCTATTTATCGCTTTGCGAACATCCTAATGGCATTCCAATGGATGTAAGCCCAATTAATCTATTTGTTAGCTATGCAAGCATCATAATGGCATTCCAATGGATATAAGCCCAACCAATCTATCAATTTGCCATGCAAATAATCATATAAATCTGGCATTCCAATGGATGTAAGCCCAATTAATCTATTCATTCACTATGCGAACATCCTATGACATTCCAAAGGGAAGTAAGTCCAAGCTCTCCATTTGCCATGCGAACACCCTCCTAGCATTCCAAGGGATGTAAGTCTAATCATATGTTCACCATACAACACCCTACACTAAAACTCGGTCTCTGGATATCCAAGATGAGGCAAAACCATGGTCGCTAATTAAACTCCTTGGGCATTACAATTAGCCTTTTGATGTTGGTAGACTAGAATCCCGGGATGATAGAACCACAAGCTCTTGATTGGGACTATTCTTCTATTACTCTTAGACAGTCATCTATGCAATGCCACACATATCACTAGATACATATTCATATCAGAGATATATGTTTATATCCAACCTTAACTGAGAGTGCTCTCTTATTACAGTAAGAGGGTTAATTAACTATCAAGGCTTGAGTTCATATGAAGTAGAACTTAGATCTAAATAAATCCTAACACAATGTTAAAAAAAATCTAGTTTAATATATATTAATCTACCTCATAAAAAATATACTCACACACATCTGATAAAGATGACAAAGAGCTTCCTCAAAGGTATTTTTTCTAAGTGAACACGAGACTCCACATGTAATAATTTTTCAAAAAATAAAGATAAAAAAATTTAAGATTACTTAAAGTTGTAAATGGCCTTGCTTCCCCCATAAGGAGTGCAAAATTCCTTAAGAAGAAAAGATCAACAAATATCCCAAAAGTAACTTTATCATGAGCAAATATCACAGACACACAGACATATATATATATATATATATATATATATATATATATATATATATATATATATATATATATATATATATATATATATATATAATAGCTTCTCAATGAAGAATACTCATTGATCTTCGAATCTGGAATTTAAGATCATAGTATTGATTGCCATATATGATGTAAAAATAGTTATCGATTAAATTTAACATAATTAAATAAATTAATAATTTCTTAGATATTTAAAAAAAAAAAATATCATATATATATATATAGGTAAAAAATAATATTGAGTGAAAATCAGATTTATACATATCTTCAAACATATACTATTATATGCTCAATCAGCCAAAATCAACACCCGATTTCTACAGCTTATCAACAATTCAAATATAGATTGAATATACATTGTATCTGTCAAGATGCGTTTGACAAAAAATATTTTTTATAATATAAAATAGTATTATTTTATTAATAAATAAGACTATGTTTGCAAAGGTAGAAAACAACGAACAGCTTACCATAGAAGACGAATTTAGGGCAAATTTGACCTGTAATCATTTGTCGAGTTGCTTAAAAAATTGCTTTTGGGAAACTTTTATTATCATCTCTCTAAATAGTCTACTTTCAATCGCCTCTGCAACCTTGATATCCTCTTCATTTCTAAGTCGTCAGATTCACAGAAAACTTCTTCGATTGTCAATGGCGAGCTCTCCCCAAGCTCCGCGCTTTATCCTTATTCCACTCCTCGCCCCAGGCCATATGAACCCCATGGTCGAT
Source organism: Cymbidium sinense (assembly GCA_021442155.1). Lineage (NCBI taxonomy): Eukaryota > Viridiplantae > Streptophyta > Magnoliopsida > Asparagales > Orchidaceae > Cymbidium > Cymbidium sinense. The sequence goes on from CM038224.1 coordinate 88,201,073, forward strand.
CTGGGCCGTCTCCTTGCCGCCCATGGAGCTAACGTCACCCTCATCACTTCCGGCTGCTGCGCGCACAACCAATCGACCGAGATAAGTCCTCCGCTCTTCCGATCCACTTCGCCCCTCTCCCCTTTCCCTCCGCCGACTTTGGATTCCCCGACGGCTGCGAGAGTTTTGACTGTATTCCTGCAGGTCCGAACATAATGAACCTTTTCAACGACGCCTGCATCAAGTGGTTCAGCCAAATCGCATTCCAGCTCAAAGCACAAGGCCTCGACAATCAACACCCAGCGAGTTGCATTATCGCTGACTCCTGCCACGGATCGTTGGCTCGCCATCTCGCAGACAGCCTCGGAGCTGTTCGCCTCGGCTTCTATTCCATGTGCAGCCTGACCTTGCTCAGCAACCACAACATCTATAACGAGAAGGTGTACGAACGCATAACTGATGAGTATGAACCCTTTATCGTACCCAACTTAGCTCACGCCATTAAGGTTACGAAAGCCCAGGCACCGGGATTCTTCACTGGGGACAGGGCAAAGTTTGGAGATGAAGTCAGGGAGTCGGACATGTCAGCCGATGGCATAGTCTTGAACACGTTCCATGATCTCGAGCCATGGTACATTGAAAACTTCGAGAAGGCGATGGGGACGAAGATCTGGGCTGTCGGACCACTGTCTCTCTGTAATAGAGATGAAGTTGACATGGCGGCCAGGGGGAGGAAAGCTACCATCAGCGTTGAGCGCTGTATGTCGTGGCTTGATGGCATGGAGCCCAAGTCGGTAATTTATATTAGCTTCGGGAGCCTAACATACGTTAAATTGGGAGCAAGTGGTGGAGATTGGATAGGCAGCAGGATTTCCATTCTTGTGGGTGGTGAGGGGGGTTGAGAGTGGTTGCTTGTCTGAGGCAAAGCTCATTGCGAAGTGGTTGGGAGAGTTTGAGGAGAAAATTGCGGAGAGGGGGATGATTGTAAGGGGTGTGATATGACTCCATATTCTCAAATAGACAACAGAGGTCAAAGGGAAAAAAAAATTTCAAGTTGGCTAAAAGACTTCACAACATAAACATCAATAATTACTCAATGAGAGATATAAACAAAGACAGATACTAAGCAGAAACAATAAACAGTAATCTTACAGATACTAAACAATTCCAGAGATAAGATAGGATAAACAACAGAGAAGAAAATTATTATAAGTATACTAATTCAGAGCACAAATAATTATAATTATTACAGACTACAAATAGATTATGTTCGTACAAAGACCAACCAAAGAGCTAGAATGGCAACAAGCTGCAACAGCATTAAAAAGCCAAAGTATCACCACAGAAGGACATCACAATAATATGATCCTTCCGTAAAACTCTGCGCAGCTTATCAATAAATGTAACTTAGATCAGAACTCAAGAATCAAGAGTTGAAATAACAATATAACGTTATTTTGCAATGTAAAACAACGTAATCATCGAAATTAAGAATGATCCAAAGAATTGTCAATTAAAGAAATTAGATCGAACTCAAGAATCAAGAAACCAAATAACATAACAGTCATATTTTGTAATAATGGAAAAAAAAAAAAGCTATAAGGAAATCAAGAAGCTCGACAACTAAACCAACTCATATCCAAGAGAGACAGAAGTAAGCAACAGGGAATAAACGATCCAGTGTAAATGAAATTAGTTACTCTTATAAAGAAAGCTTAGATAGGGGTTAGAAAAATAGTATAAATAGGGGATAAAAGAAAAATAGAGGGTAATCAACATTTTATCAAAAAAACTTATTTTCTTCAAGCTTCTTCCTCTTCTCTTCATCGCTTTCTTTTCTCTCGTTATCTGCCGGAACGCCATCCGAACCCTAGGGTTTCCTTTCCTCGCCTCTCACCCTCTAGAGAGCTGACGGCTCGAATGGTCAAGAAACAAACAAAAAAGATTAAAGATAGCTCAAGACTAATCCCACCCAGACGCCACAAGAACTCAAATCAAAGGCTGATTCAATCCCAAGGAACACAAATTGAGGCATTGGATCGCCGATGGATAAGCAACGCGTGTAATCCACTAATTCTATTAGGGATTGAGAACCGCTTGATTAAAGGAAAACATCCAAGGGCCGAAAAGAAACCAATCCATCCGACGATTCAAGACTCAGCTCAAAAGAAACTTTATTCGAGTGATTAGATCCAACGGCCAAGCACAAAGGCGCTAAATCCAACGGTTCGGAAAGCATCCGATAAATGCTTCCATATTATCAAGAACTCGGGTTCGATTCCGAGTCGACTCACTGAACCAAACTCAAGCCTAACCGGACTCAATTCCAGAAATTAGACCCTATCATTGGTGCTTGTTGATTACCATAACTCGACAATGGCGTAAAAGCACAAGACATACATCAAAAATACTAAGAATGAATGTAAGTCTAAATAAATGTCCTCAATTACTATCATATTGAATGAAATTTCAAGAAGGCTATCGACTATAGAAGTCAAATTGGAAACAAATTCTCAAGAACAGCAACAATCCCAGGTGTGTAATGCTTCTTATATTGAATTTTCTTCTCCAAATAGATCACACACACCACACTAACAAAATACCAAACCTGTTAAGGTAGATATGCCTAGATTTAATGGAAAAAATCCAAGAGGATGGCTGTTCAAAGCATATCAGTTTTTTTAGTACTATAGCTTATCAGAGGATCAAAAATTCATAATAGCCTCAATATACATGGATGGACCTGCCTTGAGCTGGTATCAATGGATGCATGGAAACAAACAATTGATGCATCACAGCTCAAAGAACAAGTCATACAAAGATTTGGACCCTCTCTATACAGGAATTTGAGAGGAGAATTAGCTAAGATACAACAAAAAACCACAGTCCAAGAATTCTACAATCAATTTGAAGAATTAGCTAACCAAATTTCAGGTATTCCACATGAATTTCTACAAAGTTGTTCTGAATCGGGGCTGAGACAAGATATTAAGAGGGAAGTAAGAGCCCTGCAGCCTAATTCTCTTCAACAAGCCTTTCAGTTAGCTAAACTAATGAAAGATAGGTTAGCAGATGAGGTGTTTATGGCAAGAACATCAATCAATCACCATAAAATACCAACAATATCACAACCTCTGCTCCCTACACCAACAATGCCAATGCACAACAACAATACTAATACCAAACCAACCATTCCAATACAAAGACTCACACCAACACAGTTAGAAGAAAGAAGAAAAAAGGATTATGTTTTAACTGTGATGAGAAATTCCATAGGGGCCACATCTGTAAATCAAAACTATTTGCCCTCATGGTGATCAATGAGGAGCAGGATGACAACCTGCAGCAAGAAAATCAAGTAGAAAACCTGTCAATGCAAGAAGATATTCCAGAAATTAGTTTCAATGCATTCAAATTCCTAGAACCCTAAGACTAAAGGGATAATTGGAAATAAAAAAGTGCAAGTCGATTGATAGTGGTTCAACCCACAACTTCAAACTAAACTAGCCAAGTTTATAGACCACACAACAACACTCGACGCCTTCAAAGTATTAGTAGAAACGGAAAACTTTAAAATGTTGAATATGCTCTAATATTCCTATCCAACTACAAGGATACACCTTCATATCGCCAATGCAAGGAGCGATGTAGTATTAGTGTTCAGGTTAGAATAATTAGGGAATGTACAACTAATTACAAAGAGCTACACAATGAAATTTAAGTATAAGGACACCTTGGTACAATTGCAAGGAGACACAACATCAAAGGTTCAAGGCATCACATTGCACCGTCACCAAATTACAGAATAAAATAAATAGCTTCTTACCCAAATAAATAGTAAGTCCAAAGTGCTAAGTTACAGTGAGTTCCAAAGTCTACCTGAAAACATTCTAGTAATTTTACAGCAATATCAAGACATATTTCAAGCTCCACAAACATTACCTCCCCAAAAGAGTATTGACCACCATATTAATTTAGTCCCGGGAACTCAACTAATCAAGGTAAAAAGTTACAGATACCCACATTTCCAGAAAACTAAAATTGAGAAACTTATAAAGGAAATGCTGAGGAATAATCGAGAAAGCATCACCCATTCTCTTCCCCATTTTAATTAGAAAAAAAGGATGGAACTTGAGATTCGTGTTGATTATAGAGCTCTAAATAAAATAACAATCCCTGACAGATTCCCAATTCCCACCCCAGAAGAGCTTATGAATGAATTACATGGAGCCATAATATTTTCAAAGCTAGATTTAAGATCAGGATATCATCAAATTAGAATGGTCAAGAAGATATTTATAAACCGCTTTAGAACACATGAGGGCACTATGAATTTCTTGCAATGCCATTTGGATTAACAAATGCACCCTCAATATTCCAAGCTATGATGAATACAGCTCAAACCTCTCTAAGGAAATTTGTATTAGTGACATCTTAATATAAAGACACTACAATAGAGCAACATCAAATCCATTTACAAACAAGTGTTAAAAAAATCAAACAAAGACACGCTTTATCAAGCCATCTAAATGCTCATTCAAACAAGACAAAATTGAGTATTTAGGACACATTCTATCAGCACAGGGTATAGTAGTGGATCCCAAAAGATTCAGCAAGATAAGCTTGGTTTTACCCAATTCAGTCAAATAGTTAAGAGGATTTTGGGTTTAACGGCTATTACGTAAAGTATGTAAAAACTATGCGAATTGCATCCCCATTAACATCAATGCTAGCTAAACAATAATTCAAAGGGACGTAAGAATCAAAAGCAAAGATTCACACAACCAAATAAAGCTATGGTATCCTTACCGCTTTTAGCATTTCCAAATTTTTCCATACCCTTTATTCTAAAACAGATGCCTCGTACAATGGGAAAGATAGTTCAAAATAATCATCCTCTTGCTTATTTAAGAAATTATCAGCAAAATATCAACATATGCTAGAGAACTTTATGCTATACATATGCTAGAGAACTTTATGCTATAACGAAGTAGGAAGATGGAGATTGGCAATAAATTCACTATAAGAATATATCAAAAGAGCATAAGGGAGTTAATGCAATAGACAATTCAAACTCCAAAATAGCAAAGATTTCTTATTAAACTCCTGGGCTTTGATTATACCATTGAATATAAACCAGGGATCACCAATAAGGCAGTTGATGCCCTATCTAGAAAAGCATACAATACAGATGAAACAAGAATGCGTAAGGCTCAACACAACACACCTTATATACTTATACTCAGCAGTTCACAACCTTGCTACAACAGATTAAAGAAGAAACACAATCCAATCTGGAACTAGAGCAGTTGCATAAACAAATTTCAGCAAGTCCAGAATTATTTCCCAATTACAGATATACTAATGGACTGATATATTACAAAAACAGAATAGTCATATCAAAAGACTCTGAAATAAGAAATATGCTTATAAGAGAATTACATTCAACACCGGTAGGAGGACATTGGGGAATTAAGAGGATAGGAGCCAGAATTACTCAACAATTTTATTGGAAAAAGATGAAGCAAGATATAAAACACTTCATAGCCACATGTCCAGTATGTCAACAGATCAAATATGATACTCAAAAATCTGCAGGGTTACTACAACTCTTACCTATTCCAACAGCCATTTGGGAGGAAGTATCAATGGATTTTATCATAGATCTACCCAAAGCCCACAACAAAACTGCTATACTAGTAGTAGTAGATAGACTTTCAAAGTATGCTCATTTCTCAGCCCTTCCAACTTGTTTCACAGCCACCTACATAGCTCAAACTTTCATTTCAGACATAGTTAAACTGCATGGAATTTCACAAGCAACAGTTTCAGACAGAGATCCTATCTTTATGAGCAAATTTTGGCAAGAATTATTCAAATTTAGTGGAACAACATTAAGCCATAGCAGTGCTTATCATCCTCAATCTGATGGCCAAACAGAGGTAACAAATAGAACATTAGAACAATACCTAAGAAGTTTTGTCTTAGAGACACCCAGAAATTGGCTACAATTCCTCCCATGGGCAGAGTTTTCCTATAATACATTTATTAACACTTCCACAAAAATGACTCCTTTCCAAATAATATATGGCAGACTACCACCAAAAAATTATACCCTACAATGGCAATACTACCAATATGAAAGTAGAAACATTACTACAACAAAGGGACATTGTATTACAATCAAGAAAAACTTATAAGAAGCTCGTAGAATGCAACAAATAGCAAACAAATAAGGGAGCTTCAGCTTTAATATAAATAATCTGTATTAGTTAAATTACAACCATAGATAGATATCGGTGTCAAAGAAACCATACACAAAATTGCAAAAGACAAGATTATGGTCCTTTTAAAGTTCTACAGAAAGTAGGAATTGTGGCTTACAAAATAGACCTTCCAGAAATAGCAAGGATTCACAATGATTTCCATGTCTCTAGACTTAGGCAATTAAGACAAGATTTAAAAATTCATCCAGCCATATTACCTACTCAATTCTTACAAGGGCATCCCCTGGTCAGACCAATCAAGATTTTAGATCAGAGGATAAGAATACAAGGAGACAGACCAATCACAGAAGTCCTAATACAATGGGAAGGTATCCTAGAAACAGAGAATTCTTGGGTGGAAATTAAGGAATTCCAGAGAACCTTTCCTGACTTTGACCTTGGGGACAAGGTCAATGTGTGGGGGGGGAGTAATGATATGACTTCATATCCTCAAATAGACAATAGAGGCAAAAGGGAAAGAAAAATTCTAAGTTGGCTAAAGAACTTCATAACATAAACATCAATAATTACTCAGGACAGTAAGGAGAGACAATAACAACCTTACAGATACTAAACAAAGTAACTAATGTACCTTACAAATACTAAACAATTCTAGAGAAAAGATAGGATAAACAACAGAGAAGAAAATTATTACAAGTATACTAATTCAGAGCACAAATAATTATAATTATTACAGACTACAAATAGACAATGAATAAGACCGGACCAAAGAACAAATAGAATGGCAACAAGTCGCAACATTAAAACCCAAAGTATCACCAAGGAAGGACATCACAATTGAATATAGATCCTTCCGTAAAACCCCGCACAGCTTATCAATAATAGAACTTTAATCAGAACCCAAGAATCAAGAGTTGAAATAACAATATAACAGTTTTCTATTATTTTATAACAGAATAAGTAAAATAATAGAATCTATCAGAAATCAAGAATGATCCAGCAGTTGTCAATTAAAGAAATTAGATCAGAACTCAAGAATCAAGAAACCAAATAACAAAATAACAGTTTTATTATTTTGTAACAGAATGGAGGAAACAAATGTATGAGGAAATAAAGAAGCTCGACAACTAAACCAACTCATATCCCAGAGAGACAGAAGTAAGCAACAGGGAATAAATGATCCAGTGTAACTGAAATTAGTTACTCTTATAAAGAAAGCTTAGATAGGGGTTAGAAAAATAGTATAAATAGGGGATAAAAGAAAAACAGAGGGTAATCAACATTTTATCAAAAAAACATATCTTCTTCAAGCTTCTTCCTCTTCTTCTCTTCATCTTGCTCTTCTTTTCTCCTGGTTATCTCGCCGGGAACCGCCATCCTCACCGATCAGAACCCTAGGGTTTCCCTTTCCTCTCGCTTCTCGCCTCTCACCCTCTCGAGCGCCAACGGCTCGAATGGTCAAGAAACAAAACAAAAAGGCGATTAAAGATAGCTTCTCAAGACTAATCTCATGGCCGAGACCCACCGCAACTCAAATCAAAGGCATAGATTCAATCCCAAGGAACACAAATTGAGGCAGGATCAAGCCGATGGATTAAGAAGCGTGTAATCCACTAATTCCAGGGATCAAAAACCGCTGATTAAAGGAACACATCCAAGGGCCAAAAAGAAACCAATCCATCCGACGGTTCAAGACTCAGCTCAAGAGAAACTCTATCCGAGTGATTAGATCTAACGACCAAGCATAAAGGCGCTAAATCCAACGGTTCAAAAAGCATCTGATAAATCCTTCCATATTATCTCCGTTCGTAACCACTCGGTGAGTCGAAATCAACTAAACTCAAGCCTAACCTGACCGACTCAATTCAAATTAGACCCTATCGGTGGGCCCCAAATAATCGATACTAGGTCATGAGGCTTGGAGGATTTGTGACCCAAGTGGATGGAACTATAGAGGATTATGGCCAGAGTACCAATGGTAACATGGCCATTTATGTGGGACCAATTTTTGAATGAAAGGTTGGTAGTGAATGTATTGGGGATTGGTGTTGGTGTAGGAGTGAAGGAGCCGGCCAAGTTGGAGGAGAACAGATCGGTGCATGGCGTTGTGATTGGGAGAGATATAGTAGAAAGCTGAGGAAGTGATTAAAGGGGAGGAGAGAAGGAGAGGCAGCTTTGATTAAGAAGAAGGCACATAAGGCTATGCAAGTAGGTGGGTCATCGTAAGAGAACATCAACAAATTGATTGAGTTTGTGATGCGAATAACAAGAGACAAAAAGTTGATGCCTATTGGTGAAGATCTTGATAAAAAAAAAATTTATTGAAGAATGAATTACATAAATATTTTAAAAAATAATAAATGTCAAGCAGGTGAAGACAAATAAGATATATCATAGTGATAATAATCGATGCATGATTTTATTTGGGTGTCAGCTGGAATGATATTGGTTTTGAAAATTATTGTTATGGGTCGATGATGAAATCCCATATGTATTAATTTTGGGCAAAATTTTTAAATTAGGTTTAATCTTAATCTTAATTAGTAATTTAGGCACGAAAATTTATTTTTTAACAAAATAGGCCAAGTATCCCGTTGAACGGATGACTTGCGCTAACGTGGCATCCAATCCTCCGTCAACGACATGGTTTTTTTATTTTTTATTTAAAAAAATTGGGCAGTTTTTGTATTTTATGCGTATTGGAGTCATACAGTATTGGAATTGAGTGAATTTAATATCATTGAAAAATTTTTTTCTACAACTTTCATGTTGGTCAAAATTTAAGATTGTGTCATAATTATAGCTGAATAGCAAAGCTGAAATTTGAAAATTTTATCGATTTTGCGTATCAGTCATACGATGCCGGAATTGAGCAAACTTGGTTTCATTGGAATCATAACAAAATTTTCTACACTTTCATGCTTTTTGAAATTTATGATTATGTCCCGAATACGAGCAAACATTGTTGCACCGAGTTGAAACTTTGAAGCCGAAATTTTGGAGCAACTTGGTATCGGACCGCAATCGTAAATTTCAACCAGCATAAAAGTTATAGAAAATTTTGTTACAATTCCGATGATACCAAGTTTGCTCTATTCTGACTTTGTATGACCGACACATAAAAAATAATGCATACCGAAATTTCATTTCCCTAGTTTTGCCAAGATTCACAAAACTGTTGTGTATCGGGCCATAATCTTAAATTTTAACCAACATAAAAGTTGTAGAAAATTTTCTTACGATTCCAACGATACCAAATTTGCTCAATTCGGACATCGTATGACTCCGATATGCACAAAATACGAAAGCTGCCCCAATTTTTTTAAATAAAATAAAAAAGAGTTGTTGAGACGACCCCGAATGGAAGCAAGTCATCCGTTCAACGGGAGACTTGGCCTATTTTGTTAAAAAAAAATTTTCGTGTCGAAATTGCTAATTAAGATTAAGGATTAAGCCTAATTTAAAAATTTTGCCCTAATTTTGTGATTCAACACTCAATAATATAAAAAATTGTAAGTGTAGTTACTTTATCTAATAGTTTAGGACAACTACAATTACTTGAGTTTGATTAACAAAGTTGTTTTATAAGTTAAAATCTGATTCTATATCATTCAAAATGGATTTTTTGTGGGAAAATTTATTTAAGTGAAAACCCATGAACTTTAAAATTAGTCTTTATTCTAGTGATCTAATATGACATATTATATACTTTGAAAGATAAACATATTTTTGTAATTTATTCAAAGACTAAAATAAAAATGACATTCTTATTATTATATCTAAATATGATAATGAGAATGATATACTATCTCGAGAGATGAAAATATCATTCTATTATGAATTAAGATATAATAATAAGAATGATTTTCAAAGTTTTTTTTTGTCGGTGTCTTCATAAATTTTTTTACCTTAAATTTTGTTTTTAATTTCATTCTATGTTATAAGCCTATAGAGACAAGCTCTATAATTTATTACTTAAGAAAACTCTTAATAACACTTGATTAAAGTAGTGGTGAAAATTTTATGATTTTTCAAAGTTTATATTCAAGGATTTGATATTTTGGAAGTCAAAGTGATAAGCTTAAATTTAGAAACAATTATTTTTTAGAAAATCAAAAAATATTATTGACCTCATTTTTAGATGAGGTTTACATTATTCTTGTTGCTAGAAAACTAGTTATGAGAGTAAAAGTTTACGCCTGCTTTATTATGAAATCCAAAGACAAGGTATTGAAAGAGTGAACAAGAAAACTCAATTTTATGAAAACCTCAAAAGAGGGAAAACCACCAGGTCTATAAAAAAGCTTCCACTATATATTTGTTTTGGAGTACAAGTTTTCCGATATGGGATTACATATTTGTATAGAATGGTTGACAATGAGAATCGAATCGACAACAAATGTATAATATGCTGATAAGAGCGATAAGAAGGTCGCCCTGATGAGGCGACGAGGGTGGTCAGGATGCGGATCAACGATAGCGCGGGGACCGCGGTGTGATGATGACCGAAGATGGTTGACAATGAACCGGCGATAGGTTAGCGTGACCAAATAGATGATAACGGCGATGGCGATGACAATGGAGATAGGCGGCGGTTGGTGTAGTGAGCGAGGTGGTGAAGGCCAGTGGTGTGGACATGCTTGGAGGATTTTAAGCTTTAGAGCTCTCTCCTCTCCAGAGTCATATGAAGAATGAGACTATAAATTTGGAGTGGCTCGTAAATACATGCAAAATCCAAACCACTCCATGATTTAAAAATGATTCCTTTGATCATTTGATGTATATTTGGCATTTGAATGCTCGATGAAGTAATTATGAGATCTTGAAAGATCCGCTCATCGAGATATTTGACTATAAACACTCTATGTTTAAGAGCCATTTAGGGATTTAATTGATATCCCAAAGTTTCAATGATATTTTAAGTGCTTGATCTCAAGGTTTCAACTTAGGATCAACTTGTTTTGACATCAAGATTAGACATTAGTGGTATTTTAAGTGACATATCATTGCTTTATTTTTGGATGACATTATCTCAATTATCCAAAAATATATATGCCAAATACTTGAGAGTAATAAATTCTTCAATGAAATTTGTGGATAAATTAACCATATATTTTGAGAGTGATCTTCGTGAGAACAAGATTATGATCACGCTGATAATGGGATTCGAGCACAAGATTTTGAGATTATGGACCATCCGAGTGCTTACGCATGTCACTTTGCCGCATGATGGCGCTGTTCATCGCTCACGGAGGCGCGGCAGTGGCTCACAAAGATTGGCGAGAGCTCTGGTAACATGAGTGGGATTGAGCCAGTGGCATTAGTCTGAGCGAGCGTCAGCTATATATGCAGATGAGATGGGTATTTTCCTATTTTGTCCATTTTTTTGAGCATTTTTTTGCGGTTTTTTTTCAATTTTACTTTTTGCCTTATAAGAGATCTATAAAACCCCAAAGGGAGAAGGCACACTCATATGCTGGTGTCCCTCTTCTTCTTGCTGAGGTCAGGCATGTGGATATTTGGTTTCCCTTAAAGAGGCAACCTCAATGACGGGTGGGGCGAGGTTCCGGATTTTTTCAAAAGAAGAACCGCATCGGAAGTTTGAGCAATCGGATATCGTCGTTATTCTTTTCCCTCGAAGAGCGATCATCGAGACCGAGTTTGAGACGATCGAGGCAGATGCCGTCGTTCATTTTCTCAAAGAAGCGTAAGCCGGATCGACCGGGTTTGAGGCGATCGAGGCCGCCGATACGTCGCAGTTTTCCTCGAAGAATCAACCGCCTCATCGGACCGATCGGTTTGAGGCTATCCTCTGCTCATACGTGAGGCTCGATTTTCTCGAAGATGCTTAACCGCCTATCGAACAAGGAAGCGACATTCACGATGAAGCGAAGCTGACGCCGAAGGTGGGGATGACCGGCAACGATGGTGGTGTCCGGCGGAGATGGTCGACGGAGATTGCCGGTGATGGTCGACGGTGGTGACCGGCGATGGTGGTTGGCGGCCAGGGGTGGTCGCAAATCAACTCGATGGTAATCACGGTAGGCGCTTCAGCGGATGATCGGGCACGATGGTAATCCGAGATTGTCGACGCTGGTGGCTGATGGTGGTTGGCGGCCGGGTGAAGGGCGCAACCAAATAGCTGCATCGAGCGATATATAATGGCGGATGACCGCAGATGGTATGAAGATTAATGGTGACAAGCGATGGTGATGATTTTAAAGAGGTGTCGACTCAATGACGCAACTTATATGGAAGAGGTTGAATACCGGTGAGATTTTGACCCATCAGTTATTTGTCGAGTGTTACGATGACGTTAACTGTGGAAGAGGCCGCGGGAAGTCCACAAGGACTTTTGACCTATCTAGTTTTTTTGTCGAGTGTGGCTCAATGACGCAACTGTATGGAAGAGGTTGAATTGAATCCTAAGATTTTGACCTATCCGGTTGTTTTTTAGTGTGCAGATGGCGACTTAATTTGGAAGAGGTGGGAAGTCCACCAAGATTTTGACCCATCTAGTTGTTTGTCGAGTGTGAATCAATGACATTAACCGTATGGAAGAGGTTGAATTGAATCACGAGGATTTTTGACCTATCAGGTTGTTTGTCAGTGTTACTGATGGCGTTAACCTATATGGATGAGGTCGCGAGATGTCCACCAAGGACCTTTTGACCTATCCAGGTATCAAAGTGTTACTTGACTTCTTACCGTATGGAAGAGGTATCAAGTCCCTTGGGATTGATTATCATTGAGATACAACGTGAGTTGTATATTTCTCAAGTGGGAGGATTAAATGAAGAAGAAATAAGCTTGTAAGAAAAAGCTATAAATTCATTACTTTGATAAGTTCGATGATACAATCATGAGATGATTTAACATGGATATGAGTTTTAAGAGGAAATGACAACAACAACAACAAGTCTTTATCCCACTCGGGTGGCTACATGAAGAGGAAGATGAGACAAAATAAAAGTTAATTATGCAGAGAATTATTGATAATATTTTGGAGATTCTCGTTCCAAGTTCAGGTAGAGTTTTTCTGGATCCTTGAGCTTGAATGTTCCTGGCTTGACCATAACTATAGCTATATATGGTCCATCCCAAAGAGGTGAGAGTTTATTGTGTTGAGGGCATTTGCCTGCAGCTTTGAGACTTCATAGGACCAAGTCACCTACAAATATGGGACGATGTTTTACTCTTCTGTTGAAGTGATGAGCTACCCTTTGGTGATAGGAAGCGTCAAGTAGGCCATGTCAGTTTTGGTAGAGTCGTGTGTCAGAGTTTTTCTTCATTACCATCATGTCGAATAGAACTCTTGGACTTGGAACCGATATATAATAGCTTCGTGAAACACAAGTTATATGGTGTCTCACCGAGCGATGTGCGGTAAGCCCAAAGAACATTAGAAAGCTCATCAACCCATTGCCCCGACCTTCTCAAGATGTGTTTTAGTCCTTTGAGTATAGTTGGTAGCTTCATCTTTTAGTTTGAGGATGTGCTACGATGCGCAGGTGAATGTGAAGATCTTTGCAAAAGGCGTAAAGATTTTTCCAAGAAATTACGTTCCATTGTCGTGATGATCTTTGTAGAAGACCAATCGACATACTATATTTTTCAAACAAATTGTTTAGCATTTGCCTCCATGATTTTAGCGAGTGGTTCAGCTTCCATCCATTTAGTGAAGTAGTCGACAACTAAAATGATAAATTTTTGTTGCCCTGACGCTATCGAAAAAGGTCCCATGATATCAATTCTCCACTAAGAAAAAGGCCACGGGCTTTAAAGGGATGAGAGCTCTATATGTGACATGTGAGAGGTTAGAGTGCAAGACAACCACATTTTTTTGTGAACTCAAGGCATGCCTTGTTTCATCGAGGCCAATAAAACCCTTGCCTTATAATTTTAAGGGCTAGTGCCCTTCCTCCTAGGTGTTCTCCACATATCCTGAGTGAACCTCTCTAATGCATAATCGACCTTGAGAGGCATTTGAGGTATGTCGAGAAAGCTCGTATAGTTCACCTCGATAATAGAAAGTTTGAAGCTTGTTTTTGGAGACGAGTTACGGTTGGGTCTTCGTGAAGGGTTCCTTCTTGTAGAAAAGATGATGGGGTCCATCCATGAATGTTCCTTTATCTCATTAATTGCTTGTATTACCCACGACCCTGGATGGGAAAATATATTTCTTCAACATGCTTTCTTAAATAAATCTCAAGAGATGTAGCAAGCTTAGAGAGCCGAGTATTCTTTCTCTCTCATATGTGAATGATTTGATGTGTCTTAAAATGGGCAAGAAGAGACTTTACCAAGTGGAGATATTGTCACCCAAGGATTATGAGTATTAAGTTTCCCCCTTGGGTGGTGACAAGTCGAGAGTCGGTGGATTACTAAATCTTGAGCTTCATAATCAATGGCGAGTCTCAACCTGCTGAGAGAGCCTCATATTCACCATATTATTAGGAGAAATTTTAGTAATTTCATACTCTAAGGTATCGTTGGAAATAAGTAAGATTCCCGCACCAGCGCCAATATTTCTTGAAGCTCCATCAACATAGAGGGTCCATTGAGGAGACGAAAGGCGTGTAGCAGATAACTCCTCTTGAGTTGGGGCAGTGCATTCCACTATAAAGTCTGTGAGTACTTGAGACTTTTTAGCAAGCCGAGGTAGAAAATTTATATCAAATTCTCTCAATTTTATAGACCATTTAATTAACCTCCCAGATGCTTCTATTTCTGTAGGATGTCCCTTAATGATAAATGAGTGTAAACGCCGATAGTATGAGCTTGAAAGTATGGACGTAATTTTTGCGCTGAGAAAACTAAAGCCAAAGCCACCTTATATGCAAGTGGATAACGACTTTCTATATTAAAGAGAATTTTGCTGACATAGTAAATTGGTTATTGTATCACATTTTCTTCTCGCACTAAAACTGAGCTTATCACGTGGGAAGAGACTGTGAGATATAAGTATAGCATCTCTCCTTGAATAGGGGATAGTAGGGTGGAGATGCTAAATACCCTTTAGTTTCAAAAGACTACATTTTAATCACCCACTAAAATTATTATTTTAGCTCCCTTTAATATTTTAAAGAATGACAAGTATCTATCCCAATGGGCTAGAAGGATAACACATCAATTCTCCATTCAAATATGAACTTCCTTAATATTCTTGAGGAGTCATATCTTTGAGAGCTTTGATTTTCTTGAGGTTGGCCTCTATCCCACGGTGGGTTACCATAAATCCAAGAAATTTTCTCAACGTAACCCCAAAAGCACATTTGGTTGGGTTGAGTCGCATGTTATAATGTCAAAGAAGGTTAAAGTATATTTCTAAGTCAGAAATATGTTGTGATTCTTCCAAGCTTTTCACTAACGTGTCATCCACTTATACCTCCAGGCCTAATAGGTCTTTAAAATCTTATTCATAAGTCGTTGATAAAAGACTAGCATTTTTTTAACCCAAATGACATAACTTGGTAACAAGATAAACTTTATATGTTTGAAATGATGTAGCTTCTTCATCCATTGGGTCCATTTTTATTTGGTTGTAAAGTAGGCATCCAAAAAATTGAGCATTTGATGTCCGGATGTAGCATCAACCAATTGATCAAGAGGAAGAGGAAAACTATCTTCGGCAAGCCTTATTGGTCGGTAATCAATACACATTCTCCATATTCCATTTATTTTCTTAACCATGACAACATTTGCTAGCCATGTAGGGTAATGTACCTCTCATACAAATCCGCTTAGAGCTTGTTAACTTCTTGTTCAATAGCTTGGAGGCATCGTGCAACACTTTACTTCTTTGGATGATCAATGTTGGATCAATCTTGAGGAGTGCATGATCACAATGGGGTCCACCGCATATCCTCGACTGCAAGATGTCTTGATTTTTGTGCAAGAAGTCTATATATTTTTCTCTTTGTTCTTCTGAGAGCAGGGATCTCACTTACACTGTTCATAGTGGTTGGTCATCTGATAATACAACAGAGAGCAGGTCTTCTACAGGTGAAGCTTTCTGGGGTACTTCTTCATCTCAAAAATTAAAATCTTCGATGCTGAAGGTCACAGAAGGGCGTGGTTGAGCTTGTCTGGGATAACATGATTGAGCTATCTGTTGATTTCAACGGGGGTTGGAAACTTCATCTTAAGATGAGATACTGAAGTAATTGCACCAAAAATTGACTGGAGGGGTTTTCCAAAGATAGCATTATATGCCGAATCTAACTTGAGCACCATGAATTAGATTAAATGAGTCACTTGTCGAGAAAATTTATCAAGCATAACAGGAAGGGTGATTGTCCCCTCTACTCGTACAGGGCGATTATCAAACCCATAATGGTCTACGGGGTTTCTCTAACCAGGCACATGCTAAGAAATGTGGAGTAAAATAAGACATCAATAACTCCCATTGTCATTCTCTTAATATTATAACATGGGTCACCATCCTGCGTTAATGACAAGTGGATCTTGATGAGGAACATGGACTCCTTTTAAGTCTCAAAAGTGATGGAATGATCAATGACTTCTTTAACTCGCTCTCTTGAGGTGGTAATGAGAACTTGATTAGATAGTATTGGTCCTCGCGATTGTTTCAATTTCCCAACTATTTGATGATTATTTTGTTATTTCTACATGATTTTGCCAGTTGGAGGTATGTTTGTTTGATTCGATTGATTCTTCATAAATAGATATCCTTGTTGAATGAGCCTCGATTTCTTCTTTGAGTTGTTTGCATGCCTGAGTATGTCCACTTACTTCATGGAAGTGACAATATTGCTCGATTAATTTGGTTTTCAGGGATGTGGCCACTTGATATTTTCTTCATCTAGCCATTAGGAATTGAGACATGTTTAGCGTGTATTCCTTTTTTCGTCGTGGTTCACGCCATTGATATAAATGGAGGAGATCCGCACCTTGTTACTTTTGATATCGTCCAGATTCCCTGGGTGCTCTACATTTTCTGTAGATTGTTCAAATTGTTTGATGGGCAATAGCTTCATCACAGAGATTTGTGCTTCCACCGATGAACTAAGTTGACATATGAGTGGACGTTCGCATTAGTGATAGCAAAAAGGCCTGATGAGCCCTCCAAGGAAAACTCCTCAACAAGTTAGGGTCTACTGTGTATTGGATTTTGGGATTCATCTTAAGGATTTGGGGATTCATCTTAAGATCATATTTTGAGGACACCCAATGCACATTTTAGGGATTCATATTAAGATCATATTTTTTATTCTCTCAAACATATTCAAGTCTTCAAAATGATTTTCACGATTTAAGCTCTTCACCACCAAATCATCAACATAACATTCCACCTTCGGTGAATCAACTCATCAAAATGTTCATCATAGCTCTTGGTATGTAGAAAGATTCTTCAAACCAAAAGGCATGACTCGTAGAATAAGATGTCAATAGGTGTTCTAAATGATGGTTCATCTTCAGATCTTGATCTGATTATATCGATGATCCATCCATAAAGAAAAATATATCATAATTGGATGTATCAACCAACAATTCTAATATATGAAGCGAAAAGTCATCTTTTGGGCAAGCTTTATTATGATCTCGGAAGTCGATATAGATAAGAATTTGACCATTTTTCTTCTTCACGGGCACTATATTAGTTATCCAATCAGGACACTTTTCTTCGCATATGAATCCTACTTCAATTAGCTTTTTTATTTCAATGATCACCTGTTCTTCAATTTCTAATCTCATTCTCCTTGGAGCTTGTTTAACATGCATTGGATGCTAACTTATGAACTACTACATCGGAGGATAAGCATGATTTCAACATGTCCAGCAAGTAATGAATTCACAAAGTAGCACTTTAGCTCTTCTTTAACTTTCTCATTAGAAGGGCTCAAGAAGGATTGATCATCTCATGTTAGTAATTTCTTTGAGTTTATCCATAGTAGTTATTTGTTCACCATCTTTGAGTTCTTCAGGTGCATGCTTGGCTTCTACTTCTTCATCGTTTATAAGAAAAATTTCATAGAGATCATCTTCTTCATCACTATTAATTATGATCTCAGCTTTTATTATATTATAAAAAACTTTATTTTGATGAGATTTATGGATGAACCCAAGAACATTAGTGAAAAATTTATCACTTCTTCGTGATGCTTGAGGACTTCTTTGGCTCCACATCTTGTTAAAGATTTGGGCTGTATGTTTAGTAATTTAATATATAATTCCAAGCTTATGCATCATTTTTGCAATTTGGTGGATAGTATATTGGTATTCTTGGAACCATCTCATTAGAATCTTCATGTTGAGTAGGCCGATCAAAATTATGAAGCTGAGACTCTTCAAATTTATAAAATAAAGTTTATGTTCTGCCACTCTCATTCAACAATGACACATAGAATGTTATCAATTTCTCAATGTTATGAACCTGGTGATTTCTGAATGAGTCATTTGATACCGCCAAGTGAGCAATCCTTCGATGCATCTGAACCATTTTCATAAGTAGATTCAAAGTCATAGTCTAAATCAGAATCACTCTATACTTTGCCTTCCTTGAAAGCTTATAAGTTCTCTTAGGTTTGACAAGAATATTTTCTTCTTCTTATGTGTCACTTCTCAAATGAGAAACTGATCTTCTTAATTTTAGTGCAGAATCAAGTACTTTAGGGAGAGTCGACATTACCTTTTTTTTCTTCCTTTTTGCATCTGCTCTTTCACCTTCTGAAGTTGCTTTTTAGTTCATGAAGTGAATGCTACTGCCTCAAGAGGCTCTATTGGCTTAGGCTATTTAGGAATGAAATATTTTACATCTTCATAAATCTTTACTTCATGGATGGACAATGGTTGTAGGTTGTCAAAAATTCTAAACTCTTCTCCATCTTTTAGGTACTTTATATACTGATGCATAGTTGAGGGGACCATATTATACTCATGCAGCCATGACTGACCAAAAAGAGCTCTAAATGATGTATCAACATCGATTCATGAAACTTGGCTTATGTATAAAAATTTTGAAACTTTAGTGGGAGAATAAAAGAACCTAGGGTTTTTTCCCTTTCTCATTGAAATCATGAACCATCAACTTATCCCTCCCGAGATGTTGGATATCAAGTGATAATCATCTTAATGCTTTTAGACTCATAAGATTGATAGAAGAACATGATTCAATCAGTATTCAGTTGATCAAGATGCCATCACTCTTTGTGGTAACATATAGAGGATGGTTGTGATTTGTTGTTCCCAACATAAGATCTTCTTCAAAAAATGTGATTATTGGGAGATCTTGAGTTTGCAATGATTTAGTCATACATTTTTTTTGTCAAAGTAAGCTTCATAACTCTGGATCTTTGAGAGCATGTATCAAAGTTTCTTGGTGATCTTTTGATATTAAGAGAGCCTCCACACTTAATTGTGCATGGATCTTTCATGTGATAGACAATATTATAATCTATCTTTCACTGATCTAGCTTTATTTTTAGATGGGAATGATATCTTTGTTGACTTCAATTTGTTTGCCTTTGTCTTTATTTGAATTCCCCTTCTTTGATGATGGTGGTAAGATTTTATCACTTCTTAACTTAACTTGAATCACATTGTCTTGCTCATTCCTTGAAGAAGTAGTTTCTTCAAATTCACTTTTATTCAGAGGATCGTTAAACTCCTTTTCAACTTCATACATTTCATATGTGATCTTGTTGATGAGTCTCACTCTCTTTGTAAAACATAAATATTCATCTCAAACTATTATCTTTTGTTGAGTCATTAGAAAAAATTCAAGTGTTACTCCT
The DNA here is from genome assembly GCA_021442155.1 of Cymbidium sinense. NCBI lineage: Eukaryota > Viridiplantae > Streptophyta > Magnoliopsida > Asparagales > Orchidaceae > Cymbidium > Cymbidium sinense. The sequence goes on from CM038224.1 coordinate 88,221,036, forward strand.
CATGCTTTTCTTTCTTTTATAAGAAGAATTTTGATGGGTGGTCAGGTCTGTTTGACTACCATTGTAATTTTGGAGTAACTGATGTTAAAGAATATCTGATATCACTAAAATGATTTGCCATATCTTTACTAAGCAAAATTCACCATTATCTTCTTTGTCTATCTCAACGATATGGAGTTTAGACATGAAGTCTACAAGCCTAAATGGTTATCTTTTTGGTTGGTGGTACTCCTCTAAGTTATTAATAATATTTTCAATTATTGTTCTCTTCTTGATCTTCTTTCTTAGGGCTTTGACTTATGAGGCCTATGTTTATGACCGCTCCCCTCAGGATGAAGTAGCCTTATCAAAATTCCTCTGAGAAGCTAAAATTCTTGGTTTAGGCATTTCTTAAGTCCAATATATCAAGTGGTGATTTTCACTTAACACTCATCTTTTAGCTAATTCAATATTTTCACATCTTCTTGAGACAACTATTTCTCATTCTTCAATGAAATTGATTTTTCTTTCTTGTCTTTAATGGATGATATGGAGGAGGATGTAAACATCCTTGTAGACTCTCTTTTTGGGTTGACTAGAACACTATCGGATAATATAATTCACCTCATCGATACTTCTTTTCTAGCGAATCTTTGAACACATAGAAATCTTCAATAAGATGACTAATCACCCGATGATATGGACAGTAATTTGGATTGTTGACTTGATCAACTTCTTCAGCCTTTACTTGATAATTATAAATGCCTTTGATTGCTTGTTGAAAATTTTTTGCCACACTGCCCCTTCTAAAAGAATATTCTTTGTTCATCTTTTCCTTAAGAGATGATTGTATTAGCTCATCATCTCTCATTGCTTATTTTGGATGCACTCTACCACCTGAAAAAGTTTGAGATTTATCATTGCCTCTAAAAGAATATTCTTTGTTCAACGTTTCCTTAAGAGATGGTTGTATTAGCTCATCATCTCTTGTTGCTTATTTTGGATGCACTCCACGAAAAGTCGAGGTTTATCATTGCCTCCAAATACCAATTTTGGTGAGGATGAACAAGTTTCTTTCCTTTATCATCATTGTATATTGGTTGTTTTCCTTTATCTACATTATAGATTACTCATTTGTTACCACTTGACCTATAAGAAGCGGCATGAGTTTCATTTCTTCTTGAGTCTGAAAGCTTATTTTTCTTTGATTTATTTGTATAAATTTTAGACTTAGTGATTTAACTTTTAAATTTGGCCACTATCAAGCAAGTCGTCAATGTTATAATTGACACCATACATAAAAAAATTGTGCCATTTTATCATCTATATTTTCCTTTAACAATTAGATCACATGTTCTTCCTCCAATTATTGTTCACATTTCATGCTTAGGTAACACCAATAAGTTACGAATTTTGTCACTGAATCATCTTATCTTTTTATTTATCTCAAAGTGAATCATAAAGTAAATGATCAGTGATGACTCTTTATGCTTGTTAACAAGCCCTTTAAATTTATTTCAAGCCTCCCACAAAACTTTTCCACTAATCATTTGAAATGAGTCATAGAGTTTAGTATTCATTAGGATGACTTATTTATACCCAATGGTGAGTTATTTGGCTTAATATAAGTCCTCTAAAAGTCTCACTTGAACCACATTTGTATGCTTATAAGTTATGTTTTAATCCCACTATAAGTCTTCAATGATTCACTAGGATTCTCCTTTTGCATTATTTTAAGCAAAATATTATGAGATTCGTTTCATGTATATCAAAGGAATTTAAGTTTATTTCAAGTTTTATAGGTTCACTTGAGTTTGTTCCCTATTTTTTATTTGAAATATGATTTCAATTTTATCTGTAATCAAGTCTCCTTCAAATTCATTTCAAGTTCATTTATATTTAATTTTCAATTAATTTATTTAGGACTTTATATTTTATATTTAGCTTAATGTTAAGTCCTTTTTTTGTTAAGTCCCAAAAATTTGATAAAATTTTGATAGCATTTTGTGTGAGGCTACATCAACAATTATCCTGGGCTACACGCCTTGATGAGTGATGATTGTAAATAAATAATTTTTGTATTTTGTCATTTGATGAGCATGACAGGTCTTCAAACTAAGAAATAAATACATAAATACATACATATATATATATATATATATATATATATATATATATATATATATATATATATATATATATATATATATATATATATATATATATGTATAACACACACACACACACACACAATCTCCACACATGTTTACATATCCACATCAATAATAAATTTCAAGCCAATAAAACCGATTAGTGACTTAAAAGATGGTACTAAGGCTGATTTTTTTTGTGTCCTAATGAGTTAGAATGGAAAGACCATTGAGGGTTCAATGGAAAAGTAAAATTAAAATAGGAAATTAGTGTTAATTGTTTGACAACTAAGCAGAGTGAGGAAGAATGGTCTCTCATGACTTGTTGGGTAAATGAGAGGGGGAAAGGAAATAGGAAAATGCTGGAGACTGAGAGGAACCCGTCTGATGATAGAGTTCCTTCTTGGCTGTGGAAAAGAGAATGATCGAAATAGAGATTGTGTGGCCTATTGGAGTAATAAACTGAGCATAAGAGGAAAAATAGTTGGGAGAAACACCAAAAATTGAGAGGAACCTTCCTGATGGAAGAATTGTCTCCCAACAGCTGCCATTCTTGAGAAAAAAAGTCAGAGAAAGGTATGAGGCTTATGGTTTGAGGGAGATTGATTGATTGTGGTTTATCTGCTAGTGGTGGAGACAGGATTCTTGCAGCTTGATGGGAGACGAACCGAGAGAGGGAGGGCTACCGGCTTTAGGGATCAAGCATGCATGAGAAGGGGGAAAATGAATCGAAGGAGAGTCTTGGCTTGAAGGAAAAGAGGTGGGAAAATAGTGAGAACGGAGATAGGAGAGCTTTCTTGCTTTAAAAATGAGAGCTTATGGGATGAACATGAATGAGAGGCAAGTGTTCATGTAGACCAATGAATCCCCATAGATTTGGGATCTTTGATTTGAAGAATGGTGAATATGAGAACCCAAGAAGGGCTTCCTTTAAAGGAAATGGGATCGTGGCTTTTTCGATCAAGATGGGGAGGACGAGAGAGTGTAGCATCTAGTGAAGATGATGCCCACCGCCCTTATGGTTGAGGAGATGGGATGGGGATGTTTATGGTTTTGCTTGATGAGGGAGACAAGATGAAAAAAGAAAAGGAATCATGCACTACTGAGAAAGATGAGTGAGAAGGAGAAATGAGGAAGCCTTTGGTTGCATTCAATGGGGAGGGGGTGAATGTGAGAGCTTATGATTTTTAGGAGAACGAACCAAGAGGGATGGAATCAGGGATCATGTGAGAACCATTTTTTATTTTTTTATTTATTCCAATAAATGAAATAATATTAAGGGTCAACACCTAGTTGCTAAGATGCCAACAATTTGTATTTTCCTCACCACTGCTCTCCACAATAATTGAAATATTGAACGATTAGATGTGTCTAATGCCTTTCTCCACGACAACTTGTGGAAGACCTCTACATGTAGCAACCTATAGGTTTCAATGATTTTAAATTTTCCAAATATATATGTTGTCTTCATAAAGCCATATGTGGAATCAAGCAAGTACCTTGTCAGTGGTTTGTTACTCTCACACAACGGCTTCATCAATACATATTTCACACAAACTCAGCAGACTCTTCTCTCTTACCATACAACCATCATAAATATACACATGTATTTTCTCATTTATTTGAGGTATTCTTCTTATAGGTAGTGATAACCCTTCCATCTCCAAATTGATAAAGCATCTCCATACAAAATTTACATGAAGCTTTAACCTCACATTTAGAGTGAGGATGACTATTATCAAAATCTAGGAATCTTCTAAACACTAAGATTTTATTGCTAGATAGTTCAAGTGATTAAGGACACAAAATCAAGCCTAGGAACTAATAGGGTGCAACCTTGAGGTTAGACCTTATCTTAGGATAAGTGAAACCTCACATACCCTAAGGCCTAACCAAATTCCATATCAAGTTAATTAACCAAATGTGGGTTATGAAAATTCACCACTGATCTCTCAATAAAGAGAGTAGATTAAATGTCGATCAAATTTTTAAAAGGTAGATGGAAGAGTAAATATGACACTTCCCAAAAATTTCTCCCTCATTTTGTGAGGACTTTAAATATGGTTCTAGGTTTTAATTACTCCTCTCAATGCTGAGAGAGAACTTTTGATTAAAGCTAGTCGTTTGTTCACTAATTACTTAGCATATAGTAGTAGCATGTAGAGTATAAAATTATGAATTTATAAAATTCATCATTTTAACAAATGGTGGGGAATGATGATGCATCAATCCTGTTCATCTCATTATGGTCCCTAGTCTACTTAGTCAGAGGAGATAGTCCACCCAACCTAATGAAGGATTCTCTATTGATGTTTGGAGACAACAATCATGTACTTGAGATGGAGAGAGGAACCATCCCCAATGGAGTCGCCAGAAAAATTTGTGGTGTTTATTTTTGGATTGGTTATGGTTGTTTAGTTTTCATTTCATTTAGGGGGAGACACCACGTAGATTTGAGGGTGTACTTATTAGAGTGATAGGGAATGACATTGAGGAGTAGTATACTATCTCAAGAGATAGAGACACTATCCTACAATGGACCTAATCACCTAATAAGAACTCCTAACACATGATGGGTCATCGAATGTACCAAAGATTTTTTCCTTACTTTATATGGATGAATAAAGTAAGATTTATTTAAACTAGATCATGAAGTTTCCTATGGGGGCAAGCCCCCATAGTTAATTACATCTTAAGGGAAGTAAATCCCTTAAGAATACTCTTGATTAAAGTAAGCGATTGCTATCTCCAAAGAATTCAAAGATAGCATTATCAATAAATTGATTGTATTTGGAAAATCGGGATAGATCAAAGGAGAGATTTATTATCAAAACTAAAAGATGATAAGTAGGGGATGCTCATAATACGGAGGCCTAGTGAGCATCCCAAACTATCTATAGGGCTTTATATATTTGAAATTGAAGAGAGTTTATATGTTTGAGTTGATATTTTATTAGAAATCTAAGACTTATGATTCTGCAACACAAGATTGTGGAAATACCTAAGAGGTGAGGATTTATGCTAGTAACCCCATAGGAAAATAACAATCTTAGATCCTAAATCTAGGGAGCCTTGACGAGGGCCAAAGCATGAACTAAATCTAAGACAAACATAGGTATATCATTTACCTCCATAAGAGAGTAAATCACTCGACTGCTAGACTTATTACTACTTGGAGTGGCAGCCACCTAACTCCTCCTACACTTTAAATCCATGTAGGAAAGTCTTATGCTTTGCAAGATGGCTAGGTTGTTATTATTTAGGAAATAAACTAAGTACTTAAACTCACTCCCTAAGAGACTAGAGAATGAAGGTAATGAATAATGACTTAATCTAATGCAAATTTTATCAAGTTTTATTTGATTTTGGACTCTTTGTTTTGACACAGGATATAGGATTTATATGCCTAAATGCATGCGAAATTGGTTGTGGGCCAAATCACAAAAAAAGAGGTGTCAAGGCTCTGACAGGTTAAGCCTTTATTATATGGCAAAGATGGAAGCCCTCTCTTAACAAGTGTGGAATAATATGACATGCATGATATTACACATACAACATCCAGCTAAGGGGTTTCTAAGTCTTTTATTATCTAGATTTAATGCCTAAGGCTTTTTTGTGAGGTTATGAGTTATTTTAAAGAATTTAGTTATGAATTATTAATTTGGGTAGAAAGATTAATTTTTTATCTTAGGAGCCTAATCACATCCAAGCCATACAACAATCACCAATTATAAATAAACTATGAAGAGACATGCTTTTTTCTAATGCACAAGTTAAACAAAATATCAAATAATTTTATAAAGCTATCATAGAAGAATAAAAGGCCAGTGTGGTTGGGTACTGCCATACTACCTAAAAAGAAATGTGGGTAACTGAGCTCTACCCTTATATATCCCAGATTATAAAAGAATAATTACAATTAGAAATGATGAATATTATAGGGGTCTTCATTCTTCATTCTTCATTTCTTCCTTCCTTCATTCTTCACTTGATCTCTTCATTTCCTTCTTTCTTTGGCTTGATTTGATTTTTGATCAGACTTTCTCCAAAGGGATCACATGGTACATAAGATTTGGTCTTATAACTAATGCTCATCTCAATCTCCCATAACATTCATCCTAATCATAATGCAAAATTACATTAAAAGAAGGAAAGTAAATCTAGCTACACCTACAAGACAAATGTTAGCTAAACAGACCATACAACCCAAGCAGTTACATGAATAATTTGGACTTATCACCCCACACATGGGTAACCAAGTCCACCTATCTTAACTTGGGTTATGCTTAGGGGATAAGCAACCTGCACAGTAAAAGCATTTATATTCTTATTACAGCCTCTTAAGCACAAGCCCCTTCAGGAGACATGATTAGGCTAATATCGGCCTAACATAGACTAGACACATACACCCTATCATCCAGCCTACAATATTACATCACAAAATAAGCATACATCAAACTATACACCACTCTAACATAAAACTAGTAGTGGTGGCTTAATCTAATGTGTGTGTGTGTTTAGGCTTGTGTGGTATGTCCTAACTAGGCTTTAGGGTTATAATTTTGATAAGTGCGAAGGATTTATTTTATAAAGGGTTGATTTCTCTTTTAGTGATTTAATTGGTTTGGATACTTTACTTAGTGTGTTCCATTGTTTGATATGACCTACACATAGCAACTAAGTGTTATAAAGAGAAGAAGAGAGAGGGACCTCTCTTCATCCCTACCTAAGTCATTTTAAGGTAATTTAATTAGTTCTCTTTAGTGAATGATTTATTATGTGTTTTAATTAATCCTAAGTTTAGGTTCACATTAAATAAGCTCATTCAATGAGAAAGACATCTTACGATTAGTTGGGATGGATTATTATCACATAACACATGATCATTTATTTCCTTCCATAATGTACATTTTGCATATGATTAAATCATAAGCATACATAGACATATAATATATATTTTTAGCATACTTGAATAATGAATGCAAAGAAATGTGTTTGAAATTTAAATATTTCATTTGATTGAATTATGAGTGCATGTCTTTTAATAGGAAAAGAGTGATTTTTAATCCATTAGTTAGATACACTTTTACATGTATTAAAAATTTTAAGTGAGTACGTTGTCATTATTTTTTGCACCAGGGGCATAAGGTACAAGACCAACTTAGGGCTACTTAAAGTCTCACAGCCACGGGGTGTCCCGACTAAGATACCACTTTTCTTAGATACATGTAGATGTAAGCAACTATAAGGATAGGAAAACCCATGCAAAAATTGTAATTTTGATTTATTTGACTTATGATTCTTATTCATTGGCCACATCATACATACATATATAAGAGTTTTAAGTGAGTACGGTGTCATTGTTTTTTGCATCGAGGGTGTAAGGTATAAGACCTACTTAAGGCTACTTAAAGCCTCGCAGCCCTGGGGTGTCCCGACTAATATACCAGTTTTCTTAGATACATACAAATGTACAAAAAGAATCAAAGGAATAAGAAATCATGCAAGAAGTAAAATTTGATTTGACTGTATGATTTACATGTGATATGAAATTTTTCCTAAGTCTTAACACGGAGATGCATAGGAGTAGATTTAGGCAAAGGTTATGTTCTTTTCAAATGAACTATATATTTGTAAATCCTACACGAATCTATGTAAGATAAGGAAAGAGAACTTCATATTGCATATCTCATATTATCATCACATGCAAATTTATAGATATTTGTAATTAACATCACTTCATTTATAATAATTGATTTATAGGCTTTTAAAAATAACTTTTGATTTAACAGTAATAATAGCCACCTATTTTTTTAATTTAAATCAACACATTGCAATTTGACATAAAAGAAATCATGTTTATTTGATTAATTTGAAAGACATGAATGCATGAGTACAAGTAGCATACAATATTTAGCATGATTGGAAGGAAATAAAATAACACAAGCATGTGATTTCATTCAAATTCAACTAAGTCGTAAGGACAATCAAACTAAATAAGGCTATTTAAAGCAAACCAAAGTTCTTTAATGTCATTTCATTTTCATATTTGATTTGATTTAGGGAAATGTGAAAGAAGTTTGCTAATCCTAATCCCATTCCCCATGTATAAGTTAATTTGATTTAGTGACAAAAAAGAATTAGATCAATTTTATGTCTTACTTAGGTCAGAGTATGAATTAAGTGAATTAATTAACCCTTACCTACATCACCTTAAGTTAATTAACTAATTAATGATGAGCCAACATGATATGTAACCACATGAAAAATAAATTTGCAATGCTCCTAAGAAATGAAAGGGCTTAATGCAATTGGCTCATGATTAATAATTAAGTAAGCTTAAGGGATCTCACTTAATTACTATTATTATTTTCTCACACATGTGAGCTAACCATAATTTCATCATCTCTCACATTAAGTTATTGAACACCCAAAGAGCTACCCAAGGCCAATTAAGGTTGTTTAGATGTGGATGAATTGATTTTTGACTTTAATTTCATTAACCCTTTAATTAATTGATTAAACATTTTGATTATGTTTTAGTTTGAATGATGAAATTAACTTAGGGGGAAAGATCAAGGGAAAGGCCCCATTCCTAATCCCTAAATCATTTTAAACATTCAATTAGATCCTGATTTGCTTATCTTAGAGATTAATCACTTAATTATTTCATTAACCATTAATTAATTTGATTTTAAAGTGAAGAAAATGGGAAATGAATTAGAAAAGTATCCCAATCACATCCCCTAAGCTATCTCATTGTTCAATAGGTAATTAAGACTTAATTAAGTGATTTTCTTAATTAAGCAATTAATAAAATTCTAGAAAAATAGGGGAGGTAGAGGTCATCCCCCTAAACATCCACAGAAAACTTAAGATTAATTGAGTGCTTAATTAAGGTGTAATTAAGCTAATTAGATATTTGATTAAAATTTAATTAAGCCAAAATCACTATTCAAAATAAATTAATATTAATTTTCCTAGATTCTATTCTGAAATATCTTCAAAATGAGCCTAGTTATATGTTTTTTTGGATTTTTCTATAGTTAGTTATGATTTTTTAGAAGTTTCAGGCTTAAAAATGAATTAATTAGCCTTAATTAAAGCCATAATCTCGGCCATGTGGCGGCTAACACGACACACTGACATGGCATGCTTTCCATATGGCATGATGAGATTTACTATTTAAGTTATCACATCCAAGTGATGACTCGAATGGCGGCATATGCGGTAACTCCATGGACCGTCCGATCTACGATCGGACAACCATGATTAAACTCATAGTTTCAAGGGATCAATGGGCACTAAGCTACCGATCGTGTCCATTCGATCACGGGGATGGATGACCATGATCTATCTTCTCCCAACCCAAACAATGGATGCTTCATCGACCGCCGATCCAAGCTCACTGATCTCGCTTGGAAATGAAAATGATCCCACACCTTCGGGGAAACACAACAAATAAATCCAAATATGGAAAATAAGTGACATGATAATTTCTTTCATAAAAAACCAAGTTATTTTCATTCAAGGATCAGTTTCAATGGTATATCTCACCGAGCTTATGACGGTGGTTCCAACGATTGAAAAGCTTCATTTGGTAGAAATAAAACTCTGTTGGTCCACACGAGCCTTGAATTGGTGTAGTTTGCTCAGAAGATCAGTCGACTAGACATATGTGATTAGGCTTGATCGAACTCACTCCTCCCAGCTTGGAAGCTTGGGAATTGATTCATTTATGCTCACCAGGTATGGTGATGGTGTGTAAGAGGAATTGATTTGATTAGATGAAGGGAGTATTGCTCAAAGGGTCGTGTCCTATTTTTATTTTGCTCGGGGAAGAGAATGCCGATTGAGGAGGGCTTGGGATCACTTGAAGCTCTGTGGGATTTCAAAAATGCCTTATGGACTCAAAGCTCTCGAACGCCTACAAAATCATGCTTGAAATGAGGGAGTATACCCCTCAATTCATAGAGAAGGACAGATGATCATGTACACATATTTTACGCTAAATTATCGTCGTTCGGCCACCGGACTTGTCTTCATCAAGTCCAAGTGGAATGGTAGTGATGAGAGATGTGATGGGAGGCTGCCATGGATCCATTGTGCAAGGTTTGCAAAGCTTGGATCCAATAAGTGCTCGATTTGGGTTGAAGGTGAGCCAACTCAGCTCCCAAAGGTCAATAGCCAACCTAGAGTGGGTTAGGTGGACTAGATGGGTCAAGGGAAGGTTCTATGGAGTGCTAAGGGGCTGCCTTGGGGATGAGATAGTTGACTTAGCTTGGATCCATTGGTTTTGAAGTTTAAATCCCATGGTTTGATGGATAATTTGGTGGGGTTCACTTGGATTTTGGGAGGTGTTGGGCTGACCTAGGGTGAGTTTAAGTTGAGTTAGATCAGCCCACAAGGTTCCATATGTTGAATTTGAGTGGTTTGGCTTAGATTGGTCAAATAGGTTTCATTTGGGCTATGTTGGATTGGGTTGACTAATTGGTCAAATTGGGTCAAACCAAGGCTTGGTTTAGGCTTATATGATGATTTGGGATGTTTTGGTTTAATTAATTTGGATTGGTTTGGGCTAGATTTGGATTTGACTCATTTGGGTTCAAAAGGGTCAAATTGGTCAAGTTGACCAATTTGACCAATTTGACCAAATTGAGTTGGGTTAGGTGTTGAGTCAAGTTCAATTGGTTGATTGAAAATGATTGTAGGCTATGGTTTAGTTCAATTTGAAATTAATTTGAATTTTAGCCATTTTGACCTTCTAGGGGGGAAGATCAAGTTGACAAATTGGTCAACTCGCTCAATTATGATTTGGTCAAGTTCAATAAGTGATTTGGGATGAACTTGACAATTGGTTGCAACCAATTTGGATTAAATCATGATTTGACCCATTTTGACTTTTTAGGCCAATTTGGGTCAATTTAGGTCAAATGGATAATTGGGCTTGGTTTGGCTGAAGTGAGGGTTTGGTAACGTTCAATCATTGATTATGAGTGGGTTGGAGTTAATGGTTTCAATCAATTTGGCATATGGTAGATTTTGGCTAGTTTGGGTTTTATTTGGGCTAAATGTTGACTTGGACAAAGGCTAGGTTTGACTTAGTTTGACCTAATCCAAGGCAATTGATCACCCTAGGGTGATTGTTGAGCATGATTGAAGGTTTAGATGGGCTTGGTTCAATCCAATTTGGGTTGGATTAGAACTTGGCTCAAAAAGGTCTTTTAGGTCACTTTAGGTCAAGTGGACCTAAATGGGTCAATTGACTTGATCATGGCTTGATTCAAGTTTGGTCGAACTCATACATGAGCCTAGGATTGAAATATAAATCCAATTGCAATTGGTTTGGAGCCAAATGGGTTTTGGTTCATATGATAATTTTAAGTCAAAAGGGTCAACATGGGCTTGACATGGGTTTAGTTTGATAATCATGGTTTATGTTTATATTTGAGTCGATGATTGTAGGAATGATTGAATTATGAAGTAATCCATGAGTTTTGGGTTGATTTGGGTGTCATTTAGCCAAGTTCAAGAATTTGGCTAAAAAGGCTAAATTTGGAAATCTAATTTGATTTGGGTTTGGTTTTGGTCATTATTTATATATTTCATTTATATTTTTCAATATAAATGAAGATATAAATGGTTATGAGAAAAATCATTTGAATTTGGAGTGATTTAGAAGCAATCTTGACCAAGTTCATGAGTGTAGGTCAAAAAGGCTAACTTGGGTTTTGATTTGGTTTGATTTATTTTCGTTTGGTTTGGTAGTTTGAACTTGGATTTCATTTATATTTGTGAATATAAATGAAGGAATGATTGACTTATAAGGAAATCAATCAAGTGTATGAAGGTGGTTCATATTACTTAGAAAGAGATTTTGGGGTTTGAGTTTGGTTTGATTTCAATAATTTGGAGTGGATTTGGATACTTGAATCAGGATTTGATTTGGAATCTTCGGTTTGAATTGATCTTTGAGAAAATTAATTGAATTGGTATTTGATTTGGATTTGGTTAAGGCTAAGTCCATAAGATGAAATCAAAGGGCTTAGGAAAGGTTTTGGAACTTGAATTTGGTCATTTAGAAAATCAATTGAGTGTGGAATTGATTTATGATCTTGGATTTGAATTTGAGGTTGAATTTAGTTCTTAAGAAAATTAATTGAATTGATTTGGAAGATGGGAGCTAGGATATGGTTTGGGGTAGGCAAGTCCTGCTAAATCCCTAAGGCACAACCTATTCCTATGGCCAACTCTTCTAAGTCTCTAGGTTAAAGTGTTCACCTAATCACTAGAAGTGTCTTAAGACTATGGAACTCTTAGTGTATACAAGATTCCTAGATCAATGATGAGGATGTTGAAGCTCACTCCAAAAGTGAGGTCAATAAAGGGTGCCCAATAGGTGTGGTGTAACTAGTAAGATACACCAAATGTGTTTGATTTTTGTGATTTTGAAAAGAGGATCTTTACTTAACAAATTTATGTATGCTAAATGAAAATCCAAATGTGTTTGATTTTTATGATTTTGAAAAGAGGATCTTTACTTAGAAAATTTGGGTGCTGAATAAAGGATCCAAATATGTTTGATTTTGTGATTTTGAAAAGAGGATCTTTACTTAGCAAATTTGGGTATGCTAAATAAATGATCCAAATGTGTTTGATTTTTATGATTTTGAAAAGAGGATCTTTACTTAATAAAGTTGGGTATGCTAAATAAAGGATCCAAATGTGTTTGATGTTTATGATTTTGATAAGAGGATCTTTACTTAGCAAATTTGGGTATGCTAAATAAAGAATCCAAAGGTGTTTGATTTTTATGATTTTGAAAAGAGGATCTTTACTTAGCAAGTTTGGGTATGCTAAATAAAGAATCCAAATGTGTTCAATTTTTGTGATTTTGAAAAGAGGATCTTCACTTAGCAAATTTGGGTATGCTAAATAAAGAATCCAAATATGTTTTTGGTTTTGATGTTTTGATTTTTGAAAATGAGAACTTTACTTAGCAAATTTGTGTATGCTAAATAAAGTTCAAATGTGTTTGATTTTGAAAAGAGGGATCTTTACTTAGCAAATTTGGGTATGCAAAATAAAGTTCAAATGTGTTTGATTTTAATGATTTGATTTTGAAAAGAGGGATCTTTGCTTAGCAAATTGGCTAAATAAAATATCCAAATTTATTTTGAAAATGAAACCTCATTTGACATGTCAAATGGGAGTCAATCATGTTTTATTTTTTAAATGAAATTTTGTGATTATTTATTTATTTGAAAAGAAATTAACACATGTGAAAGTGGAATTTCAAATATGGAATGTCCATTCAACAAATATATATTGAATGAAAAGGTTTATCTTTAAATTTGATAAAAAGGAAGGAACTCCAACAACATATGAGATATATTGAAAAATTTCAAATTTTTTGATATGATTTTATTTGAATGAAATCTTCATTCAATAAATTTGGGTATATTGAATGAGGGTGTTCATTTTCAAATATGTGCTTTTAAAAGATGATTTTTTTTATTTTGTTTGAAATGAAATCCATTCAATAAATTTGGGTATATTGAATGAGGATTCATTTTCAAATATGTGCTTTGAAAGATGATTTTGATTTTGTTTGGAAAAAAATTCATTCAATAAATTTGAATATATTGAATTAGGATATTCATTTGTGCTTTTGAAAGATGATCTTGATTTTGTGAAATCTTCATTCAATAAATTTGGGTATATTAAATGAGGATGTTCATTTGTGCTTTTTGAAAGATGATTCTTAGCTTTGATTTTTGAAAAGATCCTACATGTAATAATCTTGGAGATTGTTAGATGAGGTTATTTTGTACAAGTATTTTATTATGTGAACTTTTTTGAAAAGTGCTTTTTGGAAAGTGATGTTTTTTTAAAGGATTTATTTTTCTTTATTTTTGGAATGAACCTTTCCTTACCATAGAAATGGTAAGGGAAGTTCAACAAAATTTTTTAGTCATTTCTTTTGTTTAAACTTTATTTTCACCTATTGGGGACCTAGATTTTAAGACCTACAGAGAGGTCCTAAAATGTAAAGGATGTTGGTTAGCTTAGCTTAATGAAATGAGCTAAGTGCCAATGGAAAAGAAGGATAGTCTCAAATTCATATAAAATACAAATAATTATCGATACTTGGAGACAACGATCATTTACCAAAGATGGAGAGAGAACCATCCCCAGAGTGCAAAAAATATGTGTTTATTTATTTTTTTCTCAAACTTTTGGGAATTTAAAAAATAAAAATATGTGTTGTTGTATTGTTGGGACACCACGTAGATCTGCAGATGTACTTATTAGGGTGATCGGGTGTGACATTGAGGAATGTTGTACTATCTCGAAAGATAGAAGTCACCATCATACAATAGACCTAATCACCTAATAATGACTCCTAAGGATAATGGGTCTTCGAATGTATAAGAGATCTTTCCCCTACTTTACATGGAAAAGTAAAGTAGGGTTTATTTTAAACCGGGTTCATTAAGTTCCCTATGGAGGTAAGCCCCCATAGTCAATTACATCTTAAGGAATGAAATTTCATAAGAATACTCTCGATTAAGGTAAATGATTGTTGTCTCCAAAGATATCAAAGATTGGACTATCAATAAATTGGTCATTTTTAGAAAATCATGTGGATTGATAAAAAAGAGGGAGTTATTATTGAAACCAAAAGTAGATAAGTAGGCGATGCTCGTGATGCTAGGAAGCTTAGCGAGCATTCCAAACTATCCTATGGTTGGGCTTTATATTTTTGAAATTTGAAGAGAGTTAATTGTTTGAATTGAATTTTTATTAGAAATCTAGGGCTTACAATTTCATAACACAAGATCATGAAAATGCCTAAGAGGTGGATTTATGTTTCTAGGAGAAACAACAACCTCGGATCCTAAATCTAGGGAGCTTTGGTGAGGGCCAAAGCATGACATAAATCTAAGGTGAAAATGGGTATATGGTTTACCTCCACAAGAGAGAATAAACCACTCAACTGTTGGACTTACGACCGCCTGGGAGTGGCTGCCAACTAACTCCTCCTATGATTTTAAATACATGTAGGCAAGTCTTATGCTTTACAAGAGGGATAAGCTATTGTTTTTTTAGAAAGGAGGTTAAGTCCTTAAACACACTCCCTAAGAGACTAGATCATGAAGGGTATGAATAAATGACTTAATCTAATGCAAATTTTGTTAAGTTTTATTTTTTTTTGATATTTTATTTGACATAGCTATGGGGTTTCATGTGCCTAATGCATGAAAAGATTAACTATAGACCAAAATTAGAAGAAGGAGGTGTGTTTTCACCATGGCTCTTAAAGGTCCCATTTTCTCCGTAAAGTTGGAAGCCTCCATTTGCAAGAGTGAAGCAATATGTTCTTTTTATGCATGATATCAAACATACAACATCCAACTAAGGGGTTGCTAAATCTTTTATTATCTTGATTTATGTCCTAGGCTTTTTTAGGTGAGGTTATGAGTTATTTAATTTAATTTTAAGTTGATTAATTGGATAGAAAATTTATTTTTTCCTAAGAGTCTAATCACATGTACGCTATTCAACAACCATCAATCAATTAAGAAACTAGGAAAATCATGTCATTTCTAATGCACAAGCTAAACAAACATCAAACAATTTTATAGAGCTAAAAAGAATAAGAGGTCGATGTGGTCGCTCCACCACACAAACTCAAAAGAAAATTGGTAAGCTCTACTCTTATACAACCTGGATTACAAATGAATAATTACAAACTAGAAGGAATTCATGTTATGGGGGTCTTCATTCTTCATTTCTTCTTCCCTTCTTCATTTCTTTTCTTTCTTCTTTTTGACTTGGGATGTAGTTTGCTCCAAGGCTTCACATGGTACATAAGATATGGTATCATGACCAATGTTCATCCTAATTACTCGATAACATTCATTCCAAATATTAATTGCAAAATTACATCAAAATGGGAAAGATAAATCTAACTAAACCTGTAAAACATAGATTATCTAAACATACCACACAATCCCAAGAAGTTATAGGAATAAATTGGACTTAACACCCTACACATGGGTAACCAAGGCCACCCTCTAGATCATGCTTAGTATAGCTGCATAGTTAAAGCATTTATATTTTTAATATAGTGCCCCTTAAGCACAATCCCCTGCAGAAGACATGATTAGACTAAGATCATCTTATCATCCAATCTACGCACATGCATCCTAACATTCAGTCTAAAAATATTATATCATAAAATAAAATCAGGCATCAAACTATGCACCACCCTAACATAGAGCTAGAAATTATGACTTAGCTTATTTTGTGTGCCATTTAAGGCTTATGTGGCATGTCTTAGCTAGGCTTTAAGATTGTAATTTTCTAAGTGTGAAAGATTCAACTTAGAGAGTGGTTTCTTTTTAAGTGATTTAGTTGATTTGTCAATTTTATTTGATGATTTGATTTGATTTAAATGAACCTACATTTAGCTACTAAATGTTGTAAAGAGAAGAAAAGAGAAGAAAACTTCTCTTTCATCCCTACCTTAAGTAATTTCTAAAGTAGATTCGTTAATGATTTTCCTTTTCTTTAGTGAATGTTTTAATATGTGTTTTAATTTACCCTAAGTTTATATTTGCTCTAAATAAACCTATTCAACAAGAAAGGCATCTTAGGATTAGTTAAGGTAAATTACTATCATATAACACACAACCATTTATTTCTTTCCACCATGTATATCATGCATATGAATAATCCTAAGCATTTCTATACATGCAATGCAAATCTTAGCACACCTTAATGATGAATGCAAAGAGATGTTGCTTAAGAAAATTTGGATATTCCATGAATGCATGTTTTTATTATGTAAAAAAGAGAGATTCTTTTATCCATTAGCTAAATGCACATCCATATGTATAAAAGACATAAGTGAGTATGACACCATTATTTTCTACACCAGGGGTGTAAGGTACAAGACCTACTTGGGGCTACTTAAAGACCTCAACCCTGGGATGGCCAAACTAATATACCACTTTTCTTAAATACATGAAAATTTACAAAAGGAAACAAATGGATGAAGAATCATGCAAAAGACTTTTGTGTTTGATTTGGTTGCATAATTTACATGTATAAATATGAAGATCCTTCTTAAGTCATAACATAGAAGTGCATAGGCATAGATTTAAGCAAGTGTTATATTCTTTACAAATGAACTATACACTTTGTAAATCCTATTCAAATCCATGTTAAGAGAAGAGGAGAAAATCACATAATACACATCTTATGCTATAATCACATGCAAGCTTATAAATACTTATAAGTTGTATCACTTCATTTATAATCTTTGATTTATAGGTTTTAAAAATACTTTTTGGTTTAATAGTGATGATAGCCACTCATATTCTTGCTTTAGCCAAAACATGCAATTTGACATAAAAGGAAACATTTTATTTAGTTGATTTTCAAAAGATATGAATGCATGATTTCATATGGCAAACAACATTTAACATGTTTGGAAAGAAATAAAGTGATATAATCATATGCCTTCATTCACCCTAATTAATTTCTGAAGACAATCCTATAAAATAAGATCATTTAAAGTGAATCAAAATTCCATAAAGAGATTTTTATTTTTTTGAATTTAATTTGGCTTAGGAAATGTGAAAAGAGTTTGCTGGTCCTAACCCATTTCCCCCATGTGTGAATTGGTTTAGTTTAATTTTTAGAATAATTAGATTGATTTTATATTTTGTTTATGTTATGGTGTGAATTAAGTCCATTAATTACCCCTTACTTATACCACTTTAACATAATTAAACAAATAATTATGAGCCAACATATGATATGCAACCACATGGAATTTAAATCAGCAATGCACCTAAGAAATAAAGGGGCCTAATGCAATTGGCTCATAATTATTGATTAATTAAGCTAAAGGGTTTAATTAAGTACTTTCATAACCTTCCCACACATGTGAGTTAGATATCATTTTCAAACTTACCTTAGGCTTTTGAACACCTAAGGATCTACCTAGAGATTGATTAACTAGATTAGTTTTGAAAGTTTTAATTAGACTAATTAAGTAGATCATTAGTGGATTAATCCTTAATTATTTTTGGATTAAGGAAGAAAGGGGTTTAGGGAATAACTTAGGGAAAATATCCCAAACCCATTCCATAAATCTCGTCCTTACTTAAACAATCTTTAATTATCTCAATTAAGAGATTAAATCATTGTTCATATGCTTAATTACTCTTAATTACATTAAGGGGGTGATTAGGGGTTCATTAATTTCTTTCCCTAATTAACTCCTTGATAAATTCCAAAAAAATTATGGGAGGCAGAAGTCATTCCACTAAACATATCTAAGAAATTTTGAATTAATTAATTGAGTAATTAGGGAGTAATTAAGTGATTAAATTTTTAGTTAAATTTTAATTAAGTAAAATTCACTGTTTAAAATCATTTAAAAATAATTTTATTGGATTTCCCTCTGAAATATCTTTAAAATGAGCCCTCATTTATATTTTTTTGGATTTTTCTACATTTAATTATGATTATATGAAGTTCCTGTGTTTAGTGGATAATTAAAATAACGAATTAACTAATCTCATCCCACGGATGCCGACGCAACACACTTTTCCATGGCATGATGGGATTGGTTATTTAAGTTCACATCGCACGTGTTAGTGGCAGATGCGATCAAGGATCGGCCATGTGATTAATCTTGAGGTTCTAAAGGGTTTAAATAGAGATCTAAGCATGATTTAATCAGGCCTATCCATCCAAAACATGTGGGATGGATGACTTGATTCATCCGCCTAAGCCGTGGGAGATGGGGTCATCCATCCTCCACCGCTCGATTGAGCTCACGAGCTTAGGTCGATTTTCCCTACACCTTCAAGAGGCATAGGGAAGAACATCCAATAGATATAATTTGATGAGGTGTAGATTTCTTTCACAAAGGACTAAAGAATTTTCCTAAATTTATGATTTGAGGTCCATACCTCACCGGAGCTCATGACCGATGATGAATTTAACCGAGGTAGCTTCATCTAGTAGAGATAAAACCCTGCTGAAATTTTGGCAAGTTGTCTCTCCTCCAAGTGCTTTGTGGACAAAGCCTCACCGAAAGCTCACCAGAGTTGATTGAAATCACCTCTAGTGGCCGGAGAGCTTGGGAAAAGGTGGGCTCAAGCTCGATTAGCTTTGGTGAAGGTGTGGGAGGAGTTGATTGAACTTCTATGGGGAATTGAGTGAATTAGCCAAGTGGGATTTCTCCTTGGCTGCTGAGGAAAACTGAGAATTCTAGAGTTAGGGAGCTCAAGGGACTTGGGGGAAGCTCTGAGGATGCTCTGGAATCAAGAGTGAGTGAATGCTGGTTTAGTGTGAGAGAATGCAGCTACACCCCTCCCTCCCTTTATCCAATGGCCGATGATGGGATGATTTGTTTTATCATTTGAATGACTGAGGTTGGGAGCTCGAGCTAGGATTTAGGAGCACACGTAACTGAAC